>CAMAPE010000054.1:11667500-11680000 GCA_945859875.1 Cuscuta europaea | reverse complement strand
TTTCTGTAACAACAATGAATAACGATCTAACAACAAAGATTAAACGTAAGGATGAACACAGATTGAATCAATGTAAAACCCTCTTTGATAGACCGTGAACTCGTACAACAGAAAGATATGCGCGTAAGGCTATAGAGAATAAGTACGACGTTAACCTAATCCTAAACCCTCGGCTCCCTTTTTATAGGCGAGGTTTGAGTTAGGCGTACAAGGCTTTTAGCCTGGTTATATGGGCCTAACACTTGGCCCACATCCTATTTAATACATGCACTAATTCAATACAAGGATTAATAATAAAGCTAATCTATGACAAACTTGATTCACAATTAAAATATCTCTAACAATCTCCCCCTTTGTGATCAAGTGCCACTTTGTTATTGCTTCTGTGACTTGAAGTAGTGCTTCCTCATATTTAGTGCATGCTCATACTGCCTCAGCATATTTCTCTTTTCTAGGCGATCGTCAGTGGCCTTTAAAATTGTCTCTACTGTAGAGTGTTCCTTTTGAACATATGACGATGCCTCCTGAAGATTTTCCTCTAGTTGTGCCTTCTTCTTTAGAAGCTGTTCTTTGATTATCTTCAGCGTTCCGTCACAGTATTTCTCAATTTCATTGACTACCATCAGACGTTTTTTCGTTCTTGTGGTTCAGATAAGTGACTGCTGGCGGTGTGAAGAAGATGTGGTAAGCTGGGAAGTCTTCGAGTTCTGGACCATACAGTCTTGGCTTTGTCAGATTTGTCTTTGTCAAGTTACACTCAATAGCCATCTGTAGGTCATGTGAAGAATGTACTATGATCTGTCTGAGCATGAATCTCTTGATTGCTGCAAGACCTTCGCTGTATGTTTTGCTCTGCCTGACTGGAAGGTATCTATAGGCCATGAACATTTGATAGATGTCGTCGGGTTTAAGCATGATGAAGTCATTCTCTTGGCAAGTAAATTCACTCCCGCCAGTGCGTTGAAGCCTGTAAGTATAGAATGTCACTCCGTGATAATCTTCAGCCTTCACTTGTAGAATTTGATGAATCGGGAGAATGTTGGACTTCAATTTTTTGTTCCATCAGCTCTCTCTGAGTACCGGTTGACCTTTGTAATAGCATATGCAGATGACCTCCAGCCTGCTTTCCTTTTAGATGGGTAAGGCCTCTTAGCTTCAGTTCATTCAATGGTTTGACTTTGTCTGGTCTACGCCAGATATGCTCTCCAATTTCCTCTTGAAAGGGGGCTTTGATTCGAACGTTGTCCCAGGGTTTCTCTGTCTTGGGAAGTCTTCCCGCTGATTGTCTTACGACGGATTCAAGAGTTTTCTGGGATTCCTTGTAGTTCTCCCCTTCCTTGCGTTCATCGTCCTCGAGCCTGATGATATCTTCAGAACATTTGTTGATTAGCTCTCACAGCCACCAATTTCTCTGCATGTCCTCTACTTCAGCCTCATTGCGGAGATCATCCCATTCTGTCCATTGTCTTGGCCATTTATCATATATCACCGCCTCCTCCAGTGCATCGTGGATGTCCTTGCCTGGGGAAATGTTTGGAACTCTTTGCTGCTTTTGAGGCGGTGATTGTTCCTGGGTAGCACAACCGGGTTCACTTGGATTGCCCGTTGACATCAGTTTAGAACTAGGTTCCAACTGATGGCCTGATGTAAAAGATGTACCAGTGGTAACATCATCAGGACTTCCATCCCCTCCTCGGTTGGTATCTCTGGGAGATACGCCTCGGTATGTTACGTCTAGCTCGACCATGCTAGATATTTTGGCTGTGGGTGGTGGCTGTTGGTTTGTAGAGGTTTCGGGTTGGATTGGCTGTGGATTTTGGCTTGGTAAAGCAGTTTGCTCAAGTGATCGAGGTCGCTTGTTCTCCCCCTCATGAGGATCTGAATCATCGGGGTCCTCATGGGAACGTTTGCGACCACGAGGACTCTCCTTGCATTTGCTCTTGGTTTCCGGGGAAGAAAGGAGGGCTTCGAGTATGGCTTGCTGGTGACGGGTAAGTTTGGCTTCGGGGATGTTAAGAAGGTTGTCCAGCAAAGCCGATGCAATGGTGTCGAAGGATAGTGAGGAGAGTTCGATGGAGGGTGTGGTCGGGTGTGGGGAGAATACTAGTTCTGTATCTTGGGTTCCCCGAGAAAGTGAGGGAATGGGTATTTGATTGATGGATTGGTGGGATAGAGGGGTTGAGGGTACTGGTTGTGTATGAGAGATGAACGGTTCAGGTGAAGGTTGGGGTGGGGTTTGTTCAGACCGAACCGCTTGGGTGGTCCTAAATTCCTGTGCTAGAGCGGTCATTGCATCTTGCACCCATGGTTTAATGGTGGAATCTAGGAAGCGATTTAGTAGAACGTTTACGTCTTCAAAGGTTGGGTGACCAGTTACGGGGGTTGTAACTGTTGACACAACATCAGTGAAGATTGCTGATGTGTGGCCTGCGTGCAATGATGGAATCATTGTGGGCGTAGCAGGGCTTCCAACCGTCATAGTGCTAGCTCTGGTTGTTGCGTTCAGGGTGTGTGCACCTATATGTGCAGTGAATAGTGTAGGTGTCCTAGAAAAGGAAGAAAATGTTGGGAAAGTGACACCTAGACTCGATGTGATAGAAGAAGGGGTTTTGACCTCGGGCGATAGGTCAATTGTACGCTCAACTGATTCAGAAGGAACCAGTGAGGGGGTTGAGTCCCGTTCTTTTGAAACAATAACCTGTTGAGAGGCTATCGAGTGGCTGGGAGAGGGCTGTGCGTGCACAGTTGAGCCAGATGCTGCGACTTCTACCCGGGAACCGAAAAGATCGACTCCTGTGCTTAAAGATTCAGCTCGGCTTATCTGGATAAAGGTATCGCAGCCAGCGAAGATGTGCTCGTCTGCCTTATCAATCAGGCTTTTTCTGACTCGGGGCTGGGGCTTCGCCTTAGCAGCCTTGTCATTCTTAACCTTGGCCCCTTTCTCCCGGATGACGACTTCTTTAGAATTCTTAATTTGATGAGCTGCCTCGTCATAGTCGTCCTTTGAGCAGTCTGTCTCGCTGGGATCGGCTCTCGGTTTAGCTATCTCCTTGATAGTGAAGACTTGGGGTCTGCCAGCTATTATCGGTGCTGCATCTTCAGCAGTTATTCTTTTCTTCTGTGGAGATTCGACTGGCAGCTTTCCTTTTTTGATCAGGGCATATGTGTGCTCAACATCTTCACTGTCATTGTCGTCATTATCATCATCCGAGCCAGATTCCTCGCTATCTGTGCCCACGCTCTCGGATGCCTCATCGTCAGTGTTTGTTTGGGCATCACTTGACGATTCATTGGCAGTTTCCTCAGCGTCTGTTTCGGTGCCCTCAGCCACCTGACTCGTCTCTAGAGATTCGTTAGACTTTCCTTCATTGGGCGAACCGGCCACTGGTTTCTGTGGCTTTTGGGCTCTCTTTGAACCCTTACCAACACTCGGCTTCGTCCCCGGGGTAGGTCCAGCTGGGTTTTGCTGAACCATAGGGACAGTTCTCTCAGTGGCTTCCTTGTACTGCTGGACCGCTGGATTTGAAGATTTGACAAGCTTGAGCAGAAATCCAGGGATCCTCAGACCGAAGACAGGATTCTTGTCTGCTTTGAAGTACTGCAGCTTCGGTGCAGTGAAGTGTGGATCCGAGCTGCGTTTTGGTATGGAAGCGTGCTCTGCCATGCAGTTGTCGATGATTAGCCTGAGCCACCTTGCGTACGGGATGGTACCTGGTCTGTTCTTCTCTTTGGCTTTGACCAGGTCCATTAGCTCTGAGAAGAAGAGCTGTGCCAAGTCGTAGTTCTTGTTGAAAGCTATGCCATGAAATATTAGCAGGATCTGCTTGTTGCAGTTGTCGAATCCGGCATGCTTGGGCGACAGGCACTTGTTCACCAGCCCGAAGAGGCTCTTCCATGGATGATGAAGATATGCTCCGTTGAAGTTGGAGAGCTGTGGCAGTAATGAGGTGTAGCCTAGGGATGCCACGTCTTTTAGTAGATCTGGGATGGACGGCAGCACATCGTACTCGTCAGGGATTGGCAGCGATAAAGTAGCCCGTAGAGTGGATGGTGTCAGAATCACCCGCATGCCGTTCAACTTGGTCTTTATCTTTGAGCGATCCTTCAGTGAATCTGTATGCATATGTCCCCAGAACTGTTGTAGATATATCTCTGGCACTGGTTTTGTGTTGTGAAGTGCAGGCCAGAGATAGTGACCTTTCACGATTGCCTCAAACTACGGGGTTCTGGCACTTGAACACTGTAAGGTCTAGCTGGAAGTTGTTGTCCAGCACCTAGCCTTGATCCATTTCCCCTTGGGGTAGATGGCATCATCGATCTGCGTTGGAGTTGTTCCTGCCATTTTAAACTGTAGAAGCAGGGGGTCAGCATATGAAATTCAACTGTTTGATAGATTGAAAGAGTTTGGTTTGCAGGTTTCAGATAAGTTTATGCAGGTGGAATTTTGAAAAATGATGCAAAGTCCAAATCTCGAGATCTGAATCTCGAGATCATGATTTCGAGATTCAAATCTCGAGATCTTGATTTCGAGATTCAAATCTCGAGATCAAGATGTCGAGATGCAGATCTCGAGATCTTGATTTCGAGATTCAAATCTCGAGATCAAGATGTCGAGATGCAAATCTCGAGATCTTGATTTTGAGATTCAAATCTCGAGATCAAGATGTCGAGATGCACATCTC
Organism: Cuscuta europaea; assembly: GCA_945859875.1. Lineage (NCBI taxonomy): Eukaryota > Viridiplantae > Streptophyta > Magnoliopsida > Solanales > Convolvulaceae > Cuscuta > Cuscuta europaea. Next base: position 11,675,318 of record CAMAPE010000054.1, on the reverse strand, counting down.
GAGATCTTGATTTCGAGAAGATGAATCGACGATTTCGAAGAGATTAAACCACCTGCAAAAACATAGATAAGATATACCAAAATGATAACAACAAGATTTCGACATACATTCAAACGAGAAAAACCCTAATTTGATTTAGATTTTGAGAAAAATCGATCGTTCTGCGAGAAAAAAAACGATCGTTGAGGCGTGTTTATGGAACTCGAAACTATGGAAGTTCTACCTTAGAAGGATTTCGAGAAAGAGAATCGGAGAAGAAGAAGTGTTTGCGAAATCAGTGGTATTTGGGAAGAGGAAGAAGGAACGATTGAGAGCTCTGCCTTGCGAAATATTTAGCCTCCGTAAAAAATCAGAATGGGAGAGAAGGGTTTTTCGCGAAGGTTTTATACGCGAGAAAATTTTGGACCTCCTCCTTAACAGTTGAGCCCGAATGATGGGGCTAGCACACAATGCCTTTTTAAAAGATTTTCGAGGCCCAATACCAGTAAAAATATAGAGCTCCCCCTCAATCAGTGAAAATTTTCTCCCCCCCCCCCCCAAATGCAACAAACAATATGTACAAATGCAACGCACACACACTATTTTTGTTCTTTTTGATTTTCCTCCCCCTCAACACATGCAACACACGCACACTATTTTTTGTTATTTTTCTGGTTTTCTCCCCCTCAACACATGCAACGCACACACACTATTTACAGATCACACCCACACACACTTTTTACAAGTCCCACACACACACTTTTCAGACCAGTGGAGACAAAAATTAAACAGGCTCGAGGTTCAACATGCCCAACTTGGAGACCAGGAACTGGAATTTTTTTTCATCCAATACCTTAGTGAACAAGTCAGCCAGTTGAAGCTCTGAGCTTACAAAGTACATATCTATGTCTCCTTTCTCCACGTGATCCTTGATGAAATGATAGCGCAGATCAATGTGTTTGGTGCGGGAGTGGTGAACAGGATTGCTTGTGATGGCGATGGCGCTCTGAGAGTCACTGTAGATCGGGATGTGGCGGAATGTGTAACCGTAGTCCTGGAGCTGAGTCTTCATCCATAATATTTGTGAACAACAACTAGCAACCGCGACGTATTCGGCCTCAGCTGTAGATGTTGACACACAGTTTTGCTTTTTGGAAGACCAGCAGACTAGCTTCTCGCCCAAGAATTGGACGGCTCCCGATGTACTTTTGCGGTCCATCCGGCAACCAGCAAAGTCAGCGTCCAAGAATCCGACTAGATCAAAGCTTGAATGCTTGGGATAACAAAGGCCTAGATTCACCGTGCCTTTGAGGTATCTTAAAATTCGTCGTACATCTGTCAGATGGGATTCCTTCGGATTGGCTTGAAAGCGAGCACATAAGCATGTGGAGAAGACAATGTCAGGCCTGCTTGACGTGAGATACAGCAAAGATCCAATGATGGCCCTGTAATTCGTAGCATCAACTGGCTTCCCGGAGGGGTCTGAGTCCAGTTTGTTGTTTGGGGACATGGGGGTCGTCATGGAAGATTTGCCTTCTATGTTGAATCTCTTTAGCATATCCAGAATGTATTTGGACTGATTGATGAAAATGCCATCAGAGAGTTGTCTTACTTGCAGGCCTAAGAAAAAGTTTAGCTCACCCATCATGCTCATCTCGAACTTGGTTTTCATCAGTTTCTCAAAATGTTGGCACAGGCGCGGATTTGAAGAGGCAAAGATGATGTCATCAACATAGATCTGAATCAGAATGATGTCAGACTTTTGTCGCTTGATAAACAGAGTAGTATCAATCTTTCCTTTTGAGAAACCTGAATCTATCAAAAATTCGGTCAAGGCATCGTACCAAGTTCTAGGTGCCTGTTTCAACCCATAAAGAGCTTTCTTGAGCTTGTAGACATGGTCTGGGAATTTTGGATCTACAAATCCTTCAGGTTGAGCAACATAGACTTCTTCTTCTAAAGTCCCATTTAGAAAAGCTGTTTTCACGTCCATCTGAAAGACGGTGAAGTTTTTGTGCGCCGCGTATGCAAGAAAGAGGCGGATTGCTTCAATTCTAGCTACGGGTGCAAACGTTTCATCGTAGTCTATGCCTTCCTGTTGATTATATCCCTTTGCGACCAGCCTTGCCTTGTTCCTTACAACTGTTCCTTCTTCATCTCTTTTATTTTTGAATACCCACTTCGTGCCAATGATTGTTTTTCTCTGAGGCCTGGGTACCAGTGACCATACATCCAGTCTGTCAAACTGATTGAGTTCATCTTGCATAGCAATCACCCAATCTGGATCAAGTAGCGCATCAGAGACTTTTGATGGTTCTGACTGACTTAGGAAGCATGCGAAGTGGCATTCATTCATCGTTGCGGATCTTGTGCGCACACCTTGACTTGGATCACCTATTATTTGTTCAACTGGATGTGCCCTCGTCCACTTCCTCTCATGAGCTAGAGGAGTTGGGGTAATTATTGGTTGATCCGAGTCCTGATAGAAGGTTGAAGGCTATGGAGCAGCTGTGGTGTGTAATGGAGATGATTCTAGATTCGTAGCAAAGCCGTGATCATCCACACCTCTGGGATTGGTTTGAGGGGTTGAGGGTGTGGATGGTACATCGTCTGGACCTGTGAGGAGCGGAATCTCTGCTGTTGGAGTTGATGTTGACGCTGGAGTGCCTGGTGGAGGTGGAGGTTGTGAGTTCTCATAGAAGTTTCTGAAGAGAGAGTCGAGAATCACATATTCGTGTTCAGTGTTTGGTTCAGCTTTATCAGAGGCTACTGGTACAACATTTGATGGATCAGTCTGTAGATGTTCGATCGCGAAGTCTGCCATTTCATAGAATGTAACATTTACACTCTCGATGACAGTACGCTTGTCTCTAAGATAGACTCTGTAAACTTTGGATTGCAGTGAGTAGCCAATAAACACGCCTTCTCTGGCTTTGGGATCCAGCTTACTTCTCTCTGTCCGATCATTTAGTATAAAGCACTTGCAGCCAAAAACCTTGAAGAATGAGATGTCAGGAGTTCTGTTGAAGAGGATTTCATATGGGGTCTTGTCGAAGCGTTTATGGATGGATGTTCTGTTCTGAGTGAAGCACGCAGTATCGATTGCCTCTGCCCACATGAAGTGAGGCAGTCTGCATTGGATTAACATGGTGCGTGCTGCTTCAATAAGGGTTCTGTTCTTTCTCTCAACAACTCCGTTCTGTTGGGGAGTTTTAGCTGCTGCAAATTGCTGAGTGATACCGAGTGATTCATAAAACTCAGTGAGAGTTTGATTTTTGAACTCGGTACCATTGTCAGTTCTAACAATTCGAACACTGTGCTGTAGCAGTTTCTGGATGGTTCTGATAAAGGTCATAATGTTTTCTGCAGCCTCGTCTTTTGAACGGAGAAATTTTGTCCATGTGTACCTAGATAAATCATCAACGATCACCAGAGTGTATTTGCGACCGTTGATGCTTTGGACTCTCATAGGTCCACACAGATCCATGTGAATTAGCTGCAACTGATGTGTAGATGATGGTTCGGTTTTCGACTTGTGGGAGCTTCGCGTCATTTTGCCCATTTTGCAGGCACTACAATGATTTTCAGCGGAAGACTTTAGCAGAGGAAGCCCCTTGACAAGTTTCTTTGAGGACAAGGTTGATAGATGTTTGAAGTTCAGATGGGAGAGACGTCTATGCCATATGATGTTCTGTTCAGTTGAAGCTTTGGACAGCAGACAGATGGAAGTGGTGGATTGGACGCTTTTGAGATCAATAGTGTACAAATTTGATGTTCTGTAACACGTTAATAATGTATTCCCTGTGCTGTCAAGAACACAGCATTGTTTTGCAAAGAACCTCACTTCCATCCCGCTGTCACAGAATTGCCCTATGCTCAGTAAGTTGTGTTTGAACCCTTTGACAAATGAAACGTCTTTTATAGTGACACTGGCACAGACGACGTCCCCATACCCAAGAATAGGAGATAAGGCGTCATTCCTGAATCTGACGTTGCCTCCGTAGCAGTTGGTGTAGTTGCTCAATAGGTGCTTTATTTCAGTCATGTGGGTTGAGCATCCTGAGTCTAAGTGCCACACATGACCGTCCTGCAAAACAATCAAACAGGTTTAGGTACCCAACTTGTAGTGGGTCCTTCCTTATTATCAAGAAACACCTTTCTAAATCTTGCTTTTAGCTGTGATCCAAGGTCAGCAGCTCTTTCAACAAAAGATCTTTCTCTTGTGGGTTCTCCAATAGCCAGATCTGCTTTTGCAGTGGGTCTGGTTTTTGGAACCCACTTAGCAGTTTCTATTTTGGTGGGTCTGATGTTGTGAACCCACCTTTCCATTTTAGTTCTGGTGGGTCTGAATTTGGGGACCCACCTTTCTGTTTCAGTTTTGGTGGGTCTGCGATTGGGGACCCACCTATCCGTTTCAGGTTTGGTAGGTCTCATCTTGGGGACCCACCTTTTCGTTTCAGTTTTGGTGGGTCTTATCTTGGGGACCCACCTTTCAGTTTTAGCTTTGGGAGGAGAGTAGACATGTGCTTTGTGATTGAATGGTTGTTTTTTAGGTTTGGTTTTGAAAATCTCCTCTTTAGAAAGCCGATTAAGATGTTTCCTTGAATGAACTCGAAGAGCATATTTCATATCAGGGATACAAAATGTTCCCTTAGAAGTTCTTTTCTTGGTTTCCCTTTCTGGTTTGAGCTTTCTGTGAGGCTTTGTTTTAACAACATTCACATCACACTCCTAATTATGGGGGTCTGGAACAGAATAACCATAAGCAATACTTGTATTATGCATAGAACGATGTCTAGAATATGTCTCAGAAATATTCAGCTTGGGACTCAAGACTGAACTACTAGAAGTTTGTTTTGTAGAGACAGAATTACAATTAACTTTAGAGTAAAAAATTGAACTAGATCTAGGACTGGCACTATTCTCAAAAACTTTCTTCTTTCCTTCTGCGATTTCCTTCCTCTTTTTCCTCCACTCATTCTTCTCTTCTCCTTCCTTCTTCACTTCATTTCCAGTAAACAAAGGAGAAGAGAGATGAGTGGACGAACCTTTTAAAACATTGTTTTTCTCAGGTGAGGTGTGTGAGCTGTCAGTTTTAGTCGTAGAAGGGTCTGATTTAGCATGATACTGCTCACTCAAATCATTGAACTTTTGAAGAAGTTCCTGCCAGTTGCACTCAAAGCCTTTCTTTTCAGTTTCAAATCTCTCTCTTTCGTTATCAAGAGTTTTCTGTAGGTTTTTAAGCTTTTGAGCCATGGGAAAAATACAAGGTTCCTCTCCAGTTTTAGCAATACCTACTCTTGGGGGTGGGTCTAGAGGATGTCCTATATGAGGAATATCTTTTGCATAAGGGTCAAGGCATTCACTAAAGCAGGAAGTAGATTTTTCTTGTGAAAGTTGTTTTTCATTTACAGAGGGATAATCACAAGAAATCACAGCTTTAGGGTTCTTTCTCTTTTCTTCTTCTGCTTCAGCGTTTTCTTCATCACTTTGAAAATACATTTTCTCACCAAAACCTAGTCCCATGTAATCTTTGTTATAGATTTGAAGACAGTTAACTTTCCTTAGATTACATGGGTTTTTTATGCCCAGTCCTATTTTATGATTGTAGAATCGGTCATCCTTTATTTGATTAAGAAAAATTGTCTGTTCAGACTGACCTCTTCTAGCAGCTAGATCCTCTAGTTCTTTTATTTTATTTAAAAGTGTTCTTCTCTTGTTATGCAAAAAATCGCATTCAGCCTTTGCTGTGCTTTTTTCTCGTTCACTATCCTCAAATTTCCTAGTCAATTCAGCTATCTTAAGTTCAAAGCTTTCAAAATCTGAGGACACCTTTTTGACCTGATCTTTTGCAATTTCAAGTTGAACACTTAAAGAAGACTTTTGGTCAAGATTCTGTTTCAGTACCCTGTGATTATTGTCTAGTCTCTCCTTTAGATCTTTAATTAGATTGTCCTTCTCAAGTAAGGACTGCATTTGGTTATTTAAAGGAGTATGAGAGGTACTTACAGAGCTTGTTGAGCATTCACTTTCGGGGATCGCAGCATCACCCTTTCTTTCATCTTCCTCCACTCGTGCCATCAGGGCATAGTTGTCTTCCTCCTCCTCCTCAGAAGAATCTTCTGCCCAGTTATCTTTTTCAGCAATCATTGCAGAAGTTTCTTCTTCTTTCTGCACCATCAGCATTTTCTACTTATTCCACAGCATCTTCTGCTTGTAGAAATTAGCATCTTTCTTCTTTGGGAGGCGGCAGTCTTTGATGACATGTCCAGCCTTACCACAATTATAGCATTTGGGAGCATCTTCTGCTGATGGCGCCTTCCTAGAAGATCCTTGATCATGGTTCTTCTGTTTGTAGTTTGAGGAGGAGGTTCTCAGCTTGTTGGAGAAGCTGTTCTTCTTAGCAAATCTCTTGGCAAGCATTGCCATCTTCTTCTGTAAGTCTGGAAGCTCAGCCTCTAGATCAGATTTGTCATCATCACTTTCATCATCATCTCATTCAACCACCACCTTCTTCTTTTTCTTCTTTAGTGATGTGGTTGTCCTTCTGGGCTGAGCCTCCATTACAAGAGCTAAGGGATTTGTGGTGTGATGATCGTCGGCACAAGCAACCTCATTGACAAATTGCTTCAGATGTTCATAGAGAGTGCAGAGGTCAATTTCGTCCAAGTCAATCCGAGATCTGACATCCTTCACTGTCTTTTCCCATGCAGGATGCAGGCTGGATAGAAATCTAATATTCAGTTCCAGATTGGACCTAAATACTTTGATTTTTCTGAGTTCATTAACCAGTTGAACGAGTCTGTTGTAAGTCTCATTCAATGGTTCTCCGGGACCTGTTTTGAAGGAGTCATAAGCAATAAGAATTGTCGTTTTCTTTGTCTTAAGACTAATACTTGTGCCTTGAAGAAGTTTCTCTATTTCATCCCACATTTCCTTAGCTGTTTGCATGCTGTCTATGAGAATGTATACTTCATTGGGGTTTGCTTGAAGAAGGTATGTTTTGGCTATGAGATCACCACGAAGCCTGAGCCTGTCAGCTTCCGTGTATTCAGATGCCACTTTCCTCCTTATTTCTGGAAGAATAGGAGGGTTGTTTTCTGGATCACCGCCAACTGAAATCAAGAGTTCAGCTGGTCCTTCAAGCAACGATTCAAGCATCGCAGCGGAGTTCTCTTTGTGCTCAAGGAAATTAAGGAATCAATTCCTCCACATTTGGTATTCTCCCTTCCTAAGACTAGGAGGGGTACTGCTGTTCCCTTGCGCATTGAATTCTGAGGCCATTGTTGTATTAAATTGACCGTTCAAGATAATTGATCAAAAGATTTTCAGAGGCAGAAAGTCGAAAAATCAGATGTCGAGATCTGAATATCGAAATCTTAGATTTCGATAAAAGAGGCCCGGTATCGAGATTTGAGCTCGAGATTAGAGATCTCGAGATTAAGGATCTCGAGATTTCAAATTTCGAGAAGAGGATCTCGAGATTTGAAATGTCGAGAAGTTAAAACTCGAAATCTTAATTTTGAGAAATCAAATGTCGAGACCAGATGTCGAAACCTTAACTCGAAATCTTGATCTCGAAATCCTAGATGTCGAAATCCTCAATGTCGAAATCCTGCAAACTGTAAAAATCAGATAAGCAAAATTTGAAGGCAGTTTCCTGTAGAGTAGGATGTCGAGATCCTCAGGTAAAATTTTCAGGTCGAAAAACGTAGTAGAACCTGTTAAAAACCTAGATGTCGACAAGGCCTACTCGAAATATCTCAAGTACAGAATATGCGTAAAACGAAATCTGAAGTATACCCCTTGATCGCTTTGAAAAGACGATTCTAAGGGTGT
>CAMAPE010000054.1:11492500-11662500 GCA_945859875.1 Cuscuta europaea | reverse complement strand
ATTCATCCAGCTCACATAATAATAGCAAATAGTCTAAAATCATCTACAAAAAAAATCAATCAGACTTCTTTCTTTCATTTGGTTGAACAAACATGTACAGGTGGTAAGGAACTTACCTGTAGAAGTTGAACTCAATTTACTCAATTATTAAGTGTGACAACTTGATAACGTCTTCCAGTAAGCTCTTCTTTGAAATCTTTAATTAAATATTAAATATAATATTACAATTAACTCATTATACTATAACCAAAGCTTAAATTGATGAACTTAATTGAACATCTATATTTTTGTTAAAAAGTGCTGACCCAAAAGATTAATACAATAGCCCTTTGCTATTACCCAAGCTAGTTATTAATAATATAGGAACTATCTGACTTTGTTGTTTTAGAAATCTGGTTAAGCATCATATCGTGATTATACATTCTGGATACATGAAACAATGGAATTCTTCTATTTTTAAAAATCTCCATGCATCAACTAATTACTTCCAGTCAATTAAGATTTAAGATCCTAAAAATTAAAACAAAACGAAACTAGCGCCCCTCAAGATTAGAACTACTTATTTAAAACAACAACACAAGCTTAAGTTTGAGACGAATCATTTTAAATAAACCCAAGGTTAACACAAAATTTGCACTACGAAGCAAAACATTCTCAAAGAATTTCTGTGATAGTTTCAAAAACGAAGAATTCAAGCAAAATCTTATAAAATTAACTACTCAAGGACGAATTATAATTAGATGGAAGGAATCAAGCTTACCCGACAAGAGATGCAAAGACAAATCTGATAAATAATCTGGTCGATTTAATGAAGAGTTGGAAAGAAAGCTTTCGGTGTCCACATGAAAAGAACCGCAGGTAGCGGCTAAAGAAGAGAGCCGATCCTCAAAGGTTTACCTCAAGGTTTACGGATAGTTATATATCTTCTATTTTGCCTTTCTAGGGATTTCAGCCTTAAACACATTTATCTGCGCCAAATTAGCTGATTCGGGCCTCTAATTATCTTTAAAATAATTGTTTGTAAAACCATTTTTCTTTTTCAATAAAACTAATTAAACATTAAAACGTTTTTTTAAACTTAACATTATTATGTTATCCGTTTTAGTAATATACTAATAATATGAAATATTAATTATTTCCTCACTTAAAATTATAAGAGCTTTCCGGTCGACGTTATCTGCACAAACAAAATATGTTAAAGAATATATCCCATTATTCATAGAAGAACTTATATAACTGGCTAAAATTAATGATGACCAATGTAACTAGTTCATAAAAATCGGGGTGTTACAATGTTAAATCTGGGGAGTTGGGAAACTGTTTTAGAAAATCTGGCGGATTTCTCAGAGTATCGTGTGATCACTTTCCGAATCTAATATTTCGACCCTATGCCTGGGTTACACGAAATTTAGATTATGAGGATAATCACTCTGAGAGACAGTCTAAAACTGAGGCACCAATATATAGACCACGAACTAGCAGTTTTAGTAGAACTCGAATTCTTCTGATTACCAAAGAGATAAGGCCAATCGGTTAGAGTTTTACTCTAACAGAAAGTCATTCTATTAAATAATTAATATGGACATGTTTATCCGAAAATAAATTTCCATATTTATTTCTTTAATAACTCATTTCGGCACGCGTTCCACCCTCTCATCATCTTCCTAGGCTTAGGCCTTACCTTTAGTATCTGTACATGCGAAGAAAGAAAAGTGATAAGTTTTACGCTTAGTAAGTCACTATGGATCCACAAAAATATCTGAGAAATCTATGCTAATTTATCAATAGATAACTTTAGACTATAAGCATGCACTAAACAAACAACTAACAAATAGCTTCTCAAATAAATTCTCAGAGAGATTCTAAAAGAAAATATTTTCTAAAATAATTTCTCAAAACTACTGGAGAGGTCTCAAAATTTCTTTCTCAAAACATATTCTCTAAAACTTTCTGAAAGAGATCTCAAAAGCAACTTTCTGTAAAATTTTCTAAAAGGGATCTCATAAACTTTCTGTAAAACTTTCTGAAAGGGATCTCATAACTTTCTGTAAAACTATTTGTGGCTAATTTTAATTGTGAGCCCGTGATATGTACTCAAAGGCGCCAATCCGACAGTTTAGGGGAGCGACCCACTAAACATATCGGACTCTCTGAAACTGATAAACTGATAATTTGATAACTCTGTGGGAACTTAATAGTTCCCGAGTACATATCACTTAATCTTTCACTTTAATTATTACTTATTAGTTCTTTTTATGGTGACGTTTGGATAAAAACATCATTAAAATCTTGGAATAAAGTACTGACATAATGTTGACTATGCCAGACAATAAACATAACTTAATACGACAAATAAAATGGCTCGTCAAATAATTCATCCAGCTCACATAATAATAGCAAATAGTCTAAAATCATCTACAAAAAAAATCAACCAGACTTGTTTCTTTCATTTGGTTGAACAAACATGTACAGGTGGTAAGGAACTTATCTGTAGAAGCTGAACTCAATTTACTCAATTATTAAGTGTGGCACCTTGTTAACGTCTTCCAGTAAGCTCTTCTTTGAAATCTTTAATTAAATATTAAATATAATATTACAATTAACTCATTATACTATAACCAAAGCTTAAATTGATGAACTTAATTGAACATCTATATTTTTGTTAAAAAGTGCTGACCCAAAAGATTAATACAATAGCCCTTTGCTATTACCCAAGCTAGTTATTAATAATATAGGAACTATCTGACTTTGTTGTTTTAGAAATCTGGCTAAGCATCATATCGTGATTATACATTCTGGATACATGAAACAATGGAATTCTTCTATTTTTAAAAATCTCCATGCATCAACTAATTACTTCCAGTCAATTAAGATTTAAGATCCTAAAAATTAAAACAAAACGAAACTAGCGCCTCTCAAGATTAGAACTACTTATTTAAAACAACAACACAAGCTTAAGTTTGAGACGAATCAATTTTTAGATTAATACGCCTTCCAAAACTGTAAAGAAGTTTTTTTAAAAAAAATTGAAAATAGCAGCAGCCAAACTGGTCTACGATTGAATTGAAATAAACCCAAGGTTAACACAAAATTTGCACTACGAAGCAAAACATTCTCAAAGAATTTCTGTGATAGTTTCAAAAACGAAGAATTCAAGCAAAATCTTATAAAATTAACTACTCAAGGACGAATTATAATTAGATGGAAGGAATCAAGCTTACCCGACAAGAGATGCAAAGACAAATCTGATAAATAATCTGGTCGATTTAATGAAGAGTTGGAAAGAAAGCTTTCGGTGTCCACATGAAAAGAACCGCAGGTAGCGGCTAAAGAAGAGAGCCGATCCTCAAAGGTTTACCTCAAGGTTTACGGATAGTTATATATCTTCTATTTTGCCTTTCTAGGGATTTCAACCTTAAACACATTTATCTGCGCCAAATTAGCTGATTCGGGCCTCTAATTATCTTTAAAATAATTGTTTCTAAAACCATTTTTCTTTTTCAATAAAACTAATTAAACATTAAAACGTTTTTTTTAAACTTAACATTATTATGTTATCCGTTTTAGTAATATACTAATAATATGAAATATTAATTATTTCCTCACTTAAAATTATAAGAGCTTTCCGGTCGACGTTATCTGCACAAACAAAATATGTTAAAGAATATATCCCATTATTCATAGAAGAACTTATATAACTGGCTAAAATTAATGATGACTAATGTAACTAGTTCATAAAAATCGGGGTGTTACAAATAATAATAATAATAATAAAAATAATAATAATAATAATAATAATAATAATAATAATAAAATAATAATAATAATAACAATAATAATAATAATAATAATAATAATAATAATAATAATAATAATAATAACAACAACAACAACAACAACAACAACGGATGGACTAAATTATGGACTATTATTTATAAAGAAAGGGTAGAGGAATTAACCTATAGTTTTGATATGATATTGATATTAGAATTTTAATATTTTTAGAAGGTGATTTCGAGAAGATCGACATAGAAGTTTCGGTTAGGAGTTATCGTGATTTGAGGTAAGTTTCTCTGCCAATCCAAAATCGTTTCCTCTTATTATATATGTACTATGTGATACGTGATTTTAGTGTGAGTTATTATGTATATGCATGTAATTTTGAAGTTGTTCGATCTGTGATATTTGAGAAGTGAAACTAAGTACGTTTGGGTATTAAATATTTTATTTAAACGTTTTCAAGGCAGGTTGAGAAATCGAGGAATATTTTGAAGTATATTAAGTCAAGATAAAAGAATGATTTCATAAGAGGTAGGCATCTCGGGAGTAATCCGGGGTGTCGGTTTTCCACGTCCCTTAAAATGTGGAGAGTGGTTAGGGCTACTACTAAGAAGAGATTTTTGAGTAACTTTCGGATCTATGATCCTTTTTAAGGAGTGTAGTAGTAGTAGTTCTGACGTAAAAGGGCTGCTACTGCTAAGGGTAAGGATAAGTTTGAGTGACAGTTGGATCGATGATCTCTTTTAAGAAGCAAAGTTGTAGTAGTAGTCCCTAATCATTCAGAGATATCTTACTCAGGTGTAGTTGGGTTCCGACTACTCGTGACGACTTACTACTCGGAGGGCTTGGAATCCCTTTTAGGGGGTGTGCACACTTAAGGTAGTCGTTTCGTTTTCACAAGAGCGTTGTTGTACCGGCATTGATCGGGGTGGCCGTCCGTAACCACGGTCCACCAGGCTCAGCCAAAAGGTTGAGCACCGCCCTTCTAAATTACTAGGAAGTTAGTGAAGAAAAAGAGATTTTTGAGAAATTCAAAGAGAAGAGTTACTATGATATTTTCGAAGAGAAGTTGAGGATTTTAGTAAAGAAGTGGTTTTGAGAAAAATCAAAGAGAAGAATTTTGATGGAGTGTTATTTTTATGTAATATTATATGAAAAACTATTTTCGCCAAACCTGATTATTTTACGGGGTTGGATAGTACTTACTTAGCTCTAAAGCTAATTTTTGTTTTCTTTCCTTTGTTTTTTTCTGCACTTTACTTGTGCAGGTGATGATGACTATGTCGATTGTTGATTGCATGTGCCTGAGAGCGGATTAGAGATGCCTTAGAAAAACTTAGCCGAGAATAAACATTTTAATTATGCCGAATATTTATTTTACTTTGTTTTGTTTTGGTTTGACTGTGCATTCGGTTAAGAGATGGCCGAATGTGACGGTGACACCCCTTTTCCATTAAATTATTTCTACTGCATTACTATTTATCTTAATAAAGTACGTTTTTTATGATTAATTACTATTTCAAGTATTATTTTGGGAGGGAAAATGGGGGTGTTACAAATACTTTTTTTTTTTCGGTAAACTGCAAGCGGAATGGATGGGATGTTGCTCTCCAATTCCCTTGATTCTCCTTGACAGAAAAGTTGAGCATTGCATATAGGTTGCCTTCTTCAAATTGGACTTCAAACTGGGGGATCAAATGGACAGGGACCGTTGCTTGAATTTGATCACATTGTGAGTTGAATAATAAATTTATTATCCATATAAAGTACAAATAAGCAAAAAAGTGCTTTATGCCTAACTTTTTATAGTGTCTTGTAAGTTATGAAAAGTACTAATAGGTGCTTTATTTATTAGATTTGCAGTTGAATATAAAATCAAATTTAAGAAGAGATAAGTGAAAGGCTAATAGAAGGATTCATAAGTAAATGTAACCTCTTCTTTTGACTACTGTTCCCTGAAGCTTTAATTTTTTATTTGACATTTCCAGGACTGAGTCAGAACACAGATCAGGGCGAGAGAGAAGCTCACCGAAGAGTTATTTGATAAGATTTAATCAGTTTTCAAGTTAATCTCAATTCTTCACAGCACTACAAAACTGGGAAGCAGTCTACTGTGCCTAATATTTTCTTGAGCATGGATCTATATGGATTGGTTTCATGTGCATTATATTTTCTTAACATTATTTGGCATGTGCCTAACTTTGAGATCAGTATTAGCATGAGCATTTGTAGTTTTGCAAAACGGGTTCTTATGTTTTACTATCACGTTAGGTACTTGAACAATGCTTTGTACACTTTATAATGTATTTGGGATTGATATAACACACGTCCTTAATCAAATAAAAAAACTAACACATAATCACATCTTAATGATAAAAAGACGCTAAAATGACACTCGGTTGTGCAATTCTAAAGAATAATGATGTACAAATTTTGTCAAACGATTAGTATGTGTGCTTCTTCACAATCCCTTTACTAATACAGTTGATTATTTCGAAAAAGAAAGAACGAACAAAAGAGAGACGAATAGTTGGGGAGTTTAATCACGGCCAGCTAGCCATAATTGGGCTGGAAGCCCAAGAGAAAAAAATTGAACTAGCAATTGGATAGGGGCCGCGCGAACGCAGGCCCCCCTACCACAAATTATGACGTAGGCTCCACCACTTGGGTAGACCTTAGGATGACACCCTTCCAAAGTGCAATGGAAGTCATCAACCTAGACCATGGGCCTTCTTGATCGCCCATCGACCCCGTCCAGGTAAGTATGTAAAACAGGCTGCCCAGGCCCATCTTTATAGCATCTCCCTCCGCTCCTGCTCTTCTCCCTCTCCGGTGTGGGAATAAATAGAATCCCATCTCACGCTGCTGCTTTCCTTCACCTTTGCCGTACAATAGAATACAAAGCCTTAGCCATTTCCTTCTTTTGCAAATCAAAACCCATATGCACATCATGAGCTACGTATTATCATCTTTTTTAGCTCCACCTCCAACATTAAATCCCATCCACTTTCACTTTACAAAATTCATTTTTAATACTCCTACTACTTATCCACCTTTGCACTTCCAAGCCAAATTAGCAATATTAAAATACTCTTTAAAGCGTAAACTACTAAATTTATCTATTTAAACACTACATCATCTCAATCAAAATCTTCAAATCTAGCTAGAAACGTTCGCTCCTTTTTTTTGTCATAGGTGATACCTCAATTAACCTGAATAAGTTTTTCATTATATAAGTGGAGCTAACATTAGTCAAAACGACATTTTTTTCAGCCTAAACTATATGTTTTTTTTTCAAAAGAAAAAATTGTCGCTTTTGTAGCAATGAATAATAAATCAATGACTTCCAACCTGAAAATCCTAACAATTTCACCGCGCACTATTACCCTTCTTTATAACGTTCAACAGATCCTTCACAATTATATTTAGTCTTATAATTCCATTTGGAGCCCACGATAGTTTTAGAAGAGTCAAACGGAACCGAATCCCAAATGCATTAATTCTTCAGCCATAGCTTCTATCTATTTAAAATCCATGTTAGGCCGAGTAAAACATGTAGGTCAGGTGGTGAAACAACTGTATTCAAATAAAAAAGAATTTTGGCTATACAATTTCCAAATTTTGCACGGCTTTGCATAAGATGAACGTTAGATGGTTGGGCAGGAGGTAACGGTGATGACACGGAATCAGGAGAAAGAGTCATCGAAATAGTGAGTGAACACGTCAGCATGGGTGAGGAATGCAGTGGGGAGGAGGGCGGGATGGGACTAACAGGCGCGGCTAAAGAAGGTCGGGGTGGTTGTGGAAAAGTGGAGGGGAAATCGGATGGTGGTGAGGGGAGGTCGACGACAGATTGTGGTCGTGGTCAGGAAGAATGGGAGAGGGCAAGGGCAATTGGAATGTGAAAGAGAGGAAGACCGGTCCCTAAATAGAAAAAGGTTTTCATGAAACAAAACATGACGGCTAATATAAATTATAGAGTTTATTTCACTTATGGTTCTTCCACTATTATGTCTTTGACACTTTTGGTGCTCGACTTTAATTCTTTCTACTTTTAGTCATCGACTATAGTGTTAGAGATACTTTTGTTATCTATCTTTGAAAAATTTTCATATTTAGTTCTTAAATTTTCATAGAAGTAACACTTTTGGTCCTTCAACTATTATAATATTGACATTTTTAATCCTTCAATTATTGTGTCAAAATTATAGTGGAAGTACAAAAGGTGTCAATTTGATAATACTCAGAGGATTAAATGTGGAAAACTTTGAAGTCGATGACTAAAAGTATCTCTAACACAATAATCGAGGACTAAAAGTGGAAAATTAAAAGTCGAGTAACATAAGTGTAACTAACACAATAGTCGGAGGATGGAAAATGGAAAAAACTCATAAATTATACTACTTGGAAGATGCATATAATGATAAATCCGAAATGACTTTTTTTACATATTCATTCACGTTCTTCTATTTACTCTATCTTTCATCTAAGTAGATCATTTTTATACCTTTAAAAGATTTACTTACAATTTAAGTCACTTTATACAACCTAAACTATACTCCCTCTGTGCCCAAAAAAAACTTCCCACATTGACGCATATTAAGGAAGTGAGAATAAAGTGGAAATGTGTACAGTAGTTGTATAAGAAAAAGGTAAATGGATGTGAGCCACACAAAATTTCCAAAAATAATAAGTGAGAAGAATTTTTTGGGACATCCCAAAAATGGAAAGTTCGAATAATTTTATGGGACGGACGACCCCGCGGCCTGAATTTCGCCCACTTTTTGATGATTTCTATAAATTCAGCCCGTTTTGCCTGTTTTTCATTATGAGCTTAGAGAGATAAACCCTAGAACGATTTTTGAAAGCTTTTCAAGCCTTGGATTGTCATGATTTTGGGATTCTTTGAAAGTTCAATCTTTTTAAGTAATGACAATTAATTCTTTCCTTCTCAAATTTATTGTTAATTGAATTATGAATTGTATGTAGTTTTAATTAGGGATTTGGGATTGATGAAGGGGTTAATCATGATCTAGGGTTAATGTCTTGATGGTTTAATTGCATGATCTTTATTTAATTTGTGTTTCAATAATTTAATTGATATCTTTTTTATATAACCTAGAACGGCCCGGTAGGATTATAATTGCACATAGAATAAACTAAGAGAGATCTAATTTATTTTAGGACACTTTCACACACACTTAATAGTTCACTAAGAGATTAGTAACGATTAGGGAGTCGTACACTCGCTCGTTTGACAATAATTTAGAAACTTGTCGCATGAGAGATCAGCTTGATTCCCTAAATTATTGTACTCTACGTCGCGAGAGCGGTAAGAATTTGGTATTGACCAGCGTTGCTCAATTAATTAATTTTCATGTGATTAAACCTGATCAGCCCCGAAATTTGATTACCTCGGAATCAATCCATGTTCCCTTTCGTCATTAATTAAGAAGAAGCATTTAGTTAATTAGCCATTTATTCGCATTAATTAATTTTTCTAAAAATTTAAATCTCGCACATCACATTATTTTATATATTTTATTTATTTTAATCGCTGAATTTATTTAATTCTGATTCCCTTTTTTCACCCCTGTGGAGACGATACTCGTACTTTATCCCTATACTGCTACTTATGTTTAAGTACGAAAAACTCACATCAGATAACTTCAAAATTCGCATAATGGACTAAATGAAGTTTTGTTATTCACCTTAACTAATAAGCATTTCACCTCAGCAAAGCAAATATTATCCCTTATAGGATTTTGATATATTCATTGAGCTGCTATACTTTCTCTTAATCCAGTTTAGGTTTTTTTGTTGATACTCACTCCGTCCCACAAAAATTAGGCGGATTTCACTTTTTAGTCGTTTCTAAAAACTTTGTAATTTACAAAAACTTTGTATGCGGTTAAAATAGTTTCTCCTTGTTGGAAATTAAAAATTGTATTAAAATTGCATTCAATGACCATTTTCGGGTAGTATTTTAAGTGGGGTCCACTTCCGATTTTGGTTGAGTCAAAGTGGTTTCAGATTCTCCTCTTTAACGGGTTCAATTTGATATGTGGTACACTCAAAACAGATAATGGATGAATGAGAAATTGGTTCTCGGAGTTCACTTGTTGATGTGGAGAAAATGGAAAATTTCCAAAGGTAGAACTAAACGTAGAACTACCATCGGTTAATGGACGTTTTAATCCCTCCTTCGAACTGCCAGAGTTTCAAATGACGCCTAATATTTAGAAACTGAAAAACGTGATTAAGGTGTGGCTTAATTACGTGGTTAATTGTTTGAAGACCATTTTACCATAATAAGTGTGTGTTTAATGAGCGGTTTCACACAATAAGTGTGTGTTTAGTGCATAATTAATACAAAAACTCATTTCCCATATAAGCTTGGCAACAGATTTTTGGAAGCATATACTGAGAACAAATAATCAAGGCCAGAAAACCACAGAGCTTACAAAAATACTCGCTGCATAGTCTTTTAAAAAGAAAATTTATGTCAAGCTTCTCCCAAAACTTCCACAGTTCTACCCTTTGTTCGTCAGTCATCGTATCTTGAGAAACTGAAACTGCGACGCTCCTAGCATCGTGGGAGACAGTGAATTAGTTTTAAGGACATTAAGTGTTGCACACGCTTTGATTGTACTTGTGCCAGTCTTTTTGTCCAGTTCTTTCAGCTATTTTTAATTTCTTATTTTTCAAAAAAACAAAAACACAATTTTCCCTAACACTCTTTTCTCTGCACGTATCTCAATCACATTGTTTTTTCTTTATTATTTCACGTTCAAATCAAAATTGACCAAGTTTTGTGCGACGGAACTTTAGAATATAGTAGCTCATTTATATTTTGAAAGATATATTTAAAAGTTAAGTTAGTTTGACAGTACCTGCAAGGCTGCAACAATGTGTTTTTTCAAAAGTAAAAAATATGTTATTTTGGAGCAAGAAGAATAAATAAACCACTTGCAATAATATGTTGAGGGATTAATATTTAACAATGTTTTCAATTGGAATAAAATTTTATGGTTTAGTCTAATATGATATATTCTTATTCAAGTCATATCTTTAAGTTGAACCCTTTTTAAATAGTGTCCCCTGTATCACTAAGTTGTACCTTTTTAAAATAGTGTCCCCACGTATCATTAAGTAGTACTACCTCCGCCGATTATTTAGGCAAAACGGTACGATTATTTAGTCAATAATTAAATAAAGCATTTCAAGTATATTTTGAGAAATAATTTTAATACATATATATTATAATTTATTATTAATATAAATGTATAAATGTATTATTTTTAATATTTAATAATTAATTTGTCACTTAAGATTATTAATGATGGAAGCTTCCCATAGCAAAACAGCACGATTATTTAGGCAATAATTAAATAAAGCATTTCAAGTATATTTTGAGAAATAATTTTAATACATATATATTATAATGTATTATTAATATAAATGTATAAATGTATTATTTTTAATATTTAATGATTAATTTATCACTTAAGATTGTTAATTGTTTCCTAAAATAGAAATGAAAACCTTCTAACGAGACGTCCAAAAAAGGAAAGTAGGAACCTTCTAATGGGACGAAGGGAGTACTACTTTTTTAATTAAGCTACTTCACCATATAATCTTGTTCAATTAATGAGTATTTCATGAAAGAAGTCGTTATTAAAAAGGGTTAATTGTCAAAATATGATTAAAAGGTGGTCACTTTGTACAAATAGGACCAAAAGGTAAACTATGTTTTGATAGGACTAATTATGTGTAAGTTGGACAAATATACCGTTGTTGCTATTGAAATGTTTCAATTCATAATAAAATAATAAATAATAATAAAATTTCGTAAAAATTACTAAAAAATTAATAAAAATATTTAAATAACAATAAAAAAATAAAAAAAAATTAAAAAAAAAATAAAAAAAAATGCAAAATAAAAACAAAAATCACCGCCGCCTCTACCGCCCCAACACCACCACTTCCAGTCACCAGGGGAAAAAATGTCACATCCATTACGAATGCCATATTTATGGCAGATTCAACAAAAATGTTGGCATTCTCAAAGAGTAATATGCCATTTTGTGGCATTTTCAGAAAAAATGCCAATTTTTAGAAAAAATGACATTTTTTTACACCGGTCGGAGGTGGGGGTGCAGGGAGGGAGTACAAGCGGTGAGAAAGGCATCTAATTTTAAAATTTAAAAAATATTTAAAAAAATAATTTTTTAAACTAAAAAACGCTAATTTCCGGTCACCGGGGGGGGGGGGGGGGGGGATTTCACATGCATTAGGAATGCCATATTTATGGCAGATTCAATGAAAATTTTGGCATTCTCAAAGGGTAATAAGCGATTTTTTTGGTATTTTTAGAAAAAATGGCATTTTTTACACTGGTCAGACGTGGTGGTGCAGGGAAGCAGTGCACGTGGTGGGAAAGGCATCCATATTTTTTTATTATTTTTTTATGGGCTTTTACTATTTTTTATTAATTTTTTTAAAATTAAATTTTTTTTTTTTTAATTTTGTTTATAAATATTTTATTAATTTTTTATTATCTTTCTACAATTCTTTTAATTTTTTTCAAATTTATTATGAACTAAACATTTAATAATGACTCTTGATTACCTTTTACTCATATTTAATGGAGTGGTAAAAATGAAATGAATAAATAGGTATGTTTCCAATATGACTAATATGGTCCTATTTTAGAATAAAAACATAACAGCCGCACGGGTAGCTCAGTTGGTTCAGTTGTGGGAAATTTGGCCCAAGTGACCAAGGTTCGAAACCCGCAGCGGCCGTGTGGAGGTCACAGAACTTGAAATAAGGCTGGACCTCTGGTGCGCACGGGAAAAAGGCCTACCATCATTGGGCCGACTGAGTAATCGTGATTAACATCCTCCCAAAAATCCTGTCGGGTCGGGGTATGGGGGGCTCCTGGGGTGGGAGATTCCACCTTTTGGACCAAGAATAAAAACATAACAATTCATATTTTGGAGTTTTGCCATAGCTTTAGTCCTATTTAGAGTAATTTCTAAATTAAAAAACTTGTCACTAGTAGAAGGATAAGGTTAAAAATTAGAAATAAGTTAATGTTCGTTGACCACAACCAACTTCAACAAGGGAGGAATGCAAGACAAATACTCCTCCATCCCCGATTGAATTGTAACTTTGTAACTTTATTCTTATTTACATACCTGAAATAGAAAGTGAAAAACCATTTTGAGATAACCAAAAAAGGAAATTTTGCAAATAAAATTGGGAGGGAGGGATTAATTGTCAATCCGATTAAAGGCTATGAACGTTTCAAAGTTCAGATCAATGAATTTTTTCTGCACTTGAAGTTTGATCTGCTAATAAATATAGAAACGATAATAAGAAAGTCTTAAATTTAAACCAATCCATAAATATGACATACAATCAGAAACTTCAATCCAGTTTATGCGCTAATAAAGATAAGATAACAATGAAATCATGTACGGAATAATTAAAACCAACAGAGAGCTCATACAAAAAAATCCAGTTTATGCGCTAGACTTTTGGTACCGCAGATATACTGTTTATTTTATTAAAGTGGTTTTTGGGGTGATTTTCTTTCCAAGAATGAAAGTGTGACATTTATTTTTACACAGTTAAAAAATAAAGTGTGACACTTATTTTGATCCATATCACTTTCATATTAAAGTGATTTATATAGCACATATTATCATAAAAATAAGATAAAATAGTAATTCAACATCCGCATGCATTGCCATTGCCAACAACTTTGAGGAAGAAAATTTTGTCTTTACAATGGATCCATAGAGTTGGCAAGCGATTTAATAATCAAATTTCTTTTCAAATTATTATTTCTCTTTATATATTCGGAGTCAAATTTTCATTACCCGTCATGACAATTCCTACATATTCATAGATAATAATTAATAGAAAAACCATCACTACAAGAAATTCGGATTTTTATGACGGTAATTAGTGATGGATCTTTGTCTGCCGGTAATCCCTGGCGGAAAGTAGTGGCGGATTGTTATATGTCGCAAATGCCTGGCGGATTAATTTTGTCACAATTTTGTGGCAGATAAGTGTGGCGGGACTATTCTGACACTGATTAAAGGCGGAGTATTGTGGCAGAATTAATCGCCACAAAACAGCAGCAGAAGAATCCGCCACTAAATTTCGTCACTAAAGTACAAAATATTTAATTTTGCTCACCAACCAAAATTCATTCTACAACCAGTTTAAGGTATGAAATTTCTTATTTCTTAATAAATATTTAATTTATTTGTTTTTGATCTTGTGATTTGTACTTATAAAACTTAGTTTTACACACTGGGTAGTTTCGTTTATTTTATGTTTGAAAATATTTGAAGGTGGAGATGATGATAAAATGATGTTCCGATCTATGATGCATATATATATATATATATATATATATATATATATATATATATATATATATATATCAATTTTGTGATGTGTATACATTTATGTTAATGTTAATTACGTTGCTTGTTTTTAAAAGTTTGTAGGCTTACCTACTAGTGCAAATAATTTAACAACGTTAAATTATTATTAGGTTAGTTGAAAGATAAATAATTGAACTTGTTGGTTTATTATTATTATTGCTATTATTATTACTATTATTATTGCTATTATTATTATATATCCTAGTCACGAACTAGGATATGAAAACTTCCAAGATTAGATTAATTTAATTTACTTTGTGAGGTGGAAATAATATGTAATATTATATTGTATGTTTAGGTTTAAAATGAGCAATAATAGATCTTGGGTGTATGAAATGCTTGCCGATCGAGGATTGCTAAATAAAGATTTTAAGGAAGGGGTTTATGGATTTATTTCAAAGGGCGGTAAATTTATATCCAAGTGGTGTTATTGCATGTCCGTGTAGAAAATGCAAGAATAGAAAATTGTCGACATGTTGATCACCCTGAAGGCATCTTCACGCTCCATGGAGGAAGACCTATAGCTCGGATGATTTGACCACTTCCTTGTAACTCCACGATCGGTCACCCCGGCACAACGTTATCATCATTGTGAGTCCCTATATATATATATATATATATATATATATAGGGGTGAGTTCTAATACAAAGAGGTCTTCCCATGAAAAGTGAGAAGTGATCTAAGCCCTTGATTACTTAAAAATGGATGATATAGATCAAAACTCACGGTCAACCAGAATTTGTAATACATAATAGAAAAAGTGCATATGCACTATGTAATGGTGCACATTCACCTTCTAAAAAAATATCAGGAACGATTTTTATGCTTGTTATGTTTTTCCCGAAAAGTGATGCACTTTTTTGTTATTCTAATGCACTTTTCCTCCGCAGTGATGCACATTTGTCCCGTTATTTTTCAATTTTTTTTTATAATTACTCTTTTGGCACCAAATTTCACCCTTAAAATTTGATCTGATCCGCTCATTTTCTCATTTTAATGGCTAAGATTACTTCTTATTTTTCAGATGAGGAGTACTTTGTATTTGAACCTCCCCCTATATATATATATATATAGAGAGAGAGAGAGAGAGAGAGAAGATCTTATGAGAAGCCTGTATTAGGTTGAAAAATGAGAAGTCTCAGCTGCCATCCGATTTAGTCGTCTGAATCGTTCGATTGCCTTAAAATTACCGCATGAAGTGTATATCTTTTTGTTAATGGAATGTTTGTCTTCCCTCCCTCATACCGCAAGACGCAAGTGTCTCTCCCGACAATCTCATGTGTGGCAATATCCGATTCCATGGTGGAATAGTATCATTGAACAAGACTGGCCATAGAAGATGGATCAAAGCTCTGAATCAACTTATTTTTTCCCAATTTGAAGTACTAAACTCTTCCCCATCTGCTCAAATATATGCGCTGGGAATTAATCTTACGTAGAAGTCAATGATGACTGGGTGTCCATGAGAGAAGC
This sequence comes from Cuscuta europaea, assembly GCA_945859875.1. Taxonomy (NCBI): domain Eukaryota; kingdom Viridiplantae; phylum Streptophyta; class Magnoliopsida; order Solanales; family Convolvulaceae; genus Cuscuta; species Cuscuta europaea. Next base: position 11,646,777 of record CAMAPE010000054.1, on the reverse strand, counting down.
TCCAGATCAACAATCCATGAAGAATTTCACAAATCCTAATCAATCCATGAAGTGAAACAAGCAATTGATTCAGATTTTTTCTTGAAGATTTCATTTTTATTTCAAGTTGATTCACCTACAAATTGTTTCAATGACAATAATCAGTCTCTAGTTCAATTATAATGTAACTTTCTAGTCTATCAAATTTAAATTGAGTTATTCTTCAATTTGCATCCATCAAATGTTCGATAATATGTCCCAATGAGCTATGAATCTACTTTTTACAAATTAACTTTTTCGTATATCAAATTTAAACTAAATTATTTTTCCCTTTGCTTCTTTCAAGTGTTTGATATTATTTCTCATTGATTCAAGTTTAATCAGTAAGTAAAGATCCTAGAGTGTATTTTTGTCTAAGTAGAAATATTAAAGTTCACCAAAGTCAATAAGGATCATATTTATGTTAGAACTGACATTTTGTTATGATTAACGTCATCTAATTTAAATTAAAACTAAAACACAAGTTTTATTTTCAGTTTTGGAGGTTGGAAGAGCATTAGTAAAACATTAAAAGTTATTCCCTTTGGTACAAAAGTTACAGTTATTTGTGTAGAAGTTTCATATTTGAACATTTTTAAAGACTCTTATGCTCTTGAGATTATTGCCTCTTTTATGTGTATTAAAAAATGTTTAAACTGATGTGGTTGTGATGGTAGGAGTTTGAGAGTTGAGACTATTTAATATTGGTCATTCTCCATTTCTTTGTGAGAGTTGAGTGGCAGGAGGTCTATAATAGTGTCTTAAATTTGCTAACAGCTCAAACATGTTCTGTTTTCATTATGTGGTATATTTCAATTTGTAATTGACAATTTACTAGCTCAATTGGTGGAGCAATTGAACTTGAAAAAGTACTCATATCAAGACTCTCCGAACTCATCATCTGGTTTAGAAACAGGCCTGCTGGGTTTCTGTTAGAACGAGGTTGACCACATCTAATTCTATTTGGAACTTTTTTGGGGGTCTGAAATGCCTGCATTGATATTGAGTTGATGGTTTACTTCTCTAGTGATATTAACGTGTTTACTGCAGTGAAAATCAGTAGTCCAGTAATCTGTCACCAACCTAAGTAGGTAATAATCCAAGACATGAAAAGAGACGATTTTTTATCACCAACAGAAGCCAAAGCTTATGTGCTTGTTGATGTTGTAAGGATTTCTCTTGGGGCTCATGGAGGGGGTGGGGTTAATGTCGGCCGGGGGGAGAATTTCAGTGAGCCAAGTCTAAGTCTCTATCTTGATATACACTACATAGATGAGATTTCATACAAAATGGGAAGAATACCATACTCTGTGGTCATTCTTTATTTGTTTTTCAAAAAACATTCTTTTATCAATGCAGATACACTAAGTCCTTCAAAGTCTTCTACTTTGAAGTGTTGGGAAATAAAAAGAGTGAAGTCATTATATTTTTACGTGTAATGTTTTTATTTTTTATACAGAGCACTGGCACTCAAGTAATGCACTCAAGTAATGCACGTCGAGAAACCTATGCAACAGTCCTGCACTCAGCATAGTTTTATGTATGTGGGGCAATAGCTGCAGCACAGAGTATTCACATGGCAGGTTCTACTCGGGATCTTGTGATACTTGTAGATGAGACTATAAGTGACTACCATGGGGGAGGGTTGGAGGCAGCAGGATGGAAAATTCATACAATAAAAAGGATCAGGAACCCAAAAGCCGAACGAGATGCATTCAATGAATGAAACTACATCAAATTTTGTCTGTGGCAGCTGACAGATTATGACAAAATCAAGTGATATTTCATGGTATAATGTGCACCAACAGCTGGAAGCAGCATAAGAAACGAACAGCCCTTTTTCACAAGTAATTGTTGTAGAGAAACGACAGGATGATCACTTGACAAATATTGGCGGCTTTCATCATGGCATCTTGGTCTTTGCTGGTGAAGGGAGCAACTGATAACAAGATATCAGAGAGCTGAGAAATCCAAAGGCTCCTGTCACACACACAGAGTTACTTTTTTGGGTACCAATTGAACTAACCGAACCGCAACAACAATGTCTAACCCTGCTTTGACCAGTGCGATGGATCTATCATTTGACTACTTAAGTTTATTGTGATATTGCTCATTCTGGTATTTTTTAGTATTTTTAAGCTCAGCCTCCAACTCCTTCATTTATTTTAAAAGCCTTACAAGCTCCTCGATCTCAACCAAAGTGTTGCAAACTGATGAACCCATCCAACAAAAAGGAGATCCTATCGAGTAACTCAACATGCTCTTTATGAGTTTATTCTTGTATATGCCTGTCCTGCCAAGCCATACAATTTGATCCAAGAACAAGAAAGTTGATAGCGGCAAGAGCAAGTTCGCTTCAAAGAGGAAATTGATACCCAGAAAATTGATGTAAATTAAAGAGAAAATAAAAAAGGAAATCTAGTGGTACATATTTCTCATGTAAGGCTATTAGCTAGATTTGTATAGCAATGTGCACGTTTGCACAGTGGTGTGGGTTCGAGTTCGAGACATAACCTAAATAAATGTTTATTGCTTCAACTTCTCTGTAAAGTACTTTGAGTGTACATTTGACTTATTTGTTTTCACATACTTTTGAACAAACATCCAATTAAGTTGTAGCTAATTAAGTTGGGAATTAATTCTAATACAGAGTAACACTAAAAAAACTCCTTTTTGAACATTTTCGGTGCATTACATTCACTTTGTAACAAGAAACATGTGATTGGCCTATAAATAAACTTTGTGCTTAACCATGGTCTTTCTCTGATCCGTCTTTGCTCTTTTTCCTCCTTTTCTTTGAAGGTCTTTTCGTTTTCTTATTTGCGATTTTGGCAATTGACTTTGATACCTCATCTGAAAACCAACATCCAAAAGAACTTCATTTCTGACCGCACTGACATCATCATTTACTGCAACAAAGTTGTCATTGATCATCTACTGTAATAAAAAAATAGAAATGTTTATAACTAATAGAGCCAAAACCATAAGTTCTAAAACTATCTACATAACTTTAAACTCACATTACCAAAATACCATCATACATCAATATCAGTATGAAATTTTATTTGAAAACAAAATAGAGACTCCGAACTATTATTAGTCATTAATAATACAAAAATTGTAAGCCCATAGTACTTTATAACTTTTAATCTGAAATGCATTACTATTAAGTAAAAACCTCTAACTTTTTCACACATGTAATATTTCTGAAATAACAAAAGACTTGCAGCTATCTAAATTCTATCATTAAAAGGAGGACAAACTTTTTCACCACTTCACATTAATCGTCTAATTCAAATTTATCTTCATTTCTATAGTAAATTAAAAATAAAGCACAATTTTATTAATACATTAATAGCATGAAATAAAACTTTTTAAAACTAAAAATATAATTTTTTGTTTGAAACATTTTGCAAACTATTAATAAGTATTCACACATTTTAGAGCCATATTCAATCACAATCAAACAACCTTAACAAATATTAAAATATATGTAACTAATAGGGGGAAAAACTTAACTCTAAAGGTATTTCTATGAGTTATGAGTTTTGGGTTATAAGTTATCCATTTAGACAGCTTAGCACCATAAGAGGCTCACATGCTTTGTATTCTAGTTATCTGCATTTACCGAAAAACCCAACTTTGTGAAATAACGTTTACTCATGTTCCTGTAACCTTTATGGGAAAAAACATTACTTTTACTATAAGAACTTTCATCAAAGAGTTGGCAAACAACACATTAGTAGCATAAAAAATAGAAATGTTTATAACTAATAGAGCCAAAACCATAACTTCTAAAACTATCTACAAAACTTTAAACTCACATCACCAGAATACCAACATACATTAATATCAGTATGAAATTTTATTTGAAAACAAAATAGAGACTCCCAACTATTATTATTCATTAATAAAAGAAAAATTGTAAGCCCATAATACTTTATAACTTTTAATCTGAAATACATTACTACTAAGTAAAAATCTATAACTTTTTCACACATGAAATATTTCTGAAATAACAAAATACTTACAGCTATCTAAATTCTATCATTAAAAGGAGAACAAACTTTTACATCACTTCACATTAATCCTCTAATTCAAATTTATCTTCATTTCTATTTTTTTATCCCGGAAGGCAAACCACCAAAATCAGTGGGGTAAATGTCGGGAGTCAGATACCAGAATTCTATTAAAATGAAAGAGTATTACAAAAAAGCGAGGGGGACTAGGCCAAAACCTCGTAAATAAAATACTGATTACTGAAATCTAAGAGAAGCAATGCCAAACAAATCCATAAAATAAGCCCGTCTAGCCACAGTAGGTAAGTTATTTGGGCTAAAATATTCCAGCGTTGGGCCCAAGTGGGAATGGGCCAAGAAATGAGCCGCACCGTTAACCTCTCGATAGGCATGTTGAAAGGATAATCCTTTCCTATTCCCTACCTGTATGGTTTCCTGAATCAGATCTCTCCATCTTCTAACCTCAGGATCCTAAAGAAATTCCACCGCAATAGCTGAGTCCGTTTCCACCTTGAATCACTATATCTAGCACGAATCGCCCACTGAACAACTTGAGAAATGGTCTTCAATTCCGCTTCTAGCGCTGAAGAAGTATCCACATCAAAACTGATCGCACGAAGAAGGCGGCCACTGTGATTTCTCAGAATCGCACCTCCCACTGCTGATCTAGATAAGTAACGAGCATCTGTATTTAGTTTCAACATTCCTTTAGGTTTACACCATTTTAAAATCTGTATGGTATAGAGTTTGCTGCGGAAATCCATGGGAATTAGGTGCACCTCATATAAAAACTTATCAACCGAATGAATTTTAACTCCTTTCAGAGAATAAGACTAGGCCTGAGTGTAATGTTTAATGGTATGAATGATTCTTGTAGTAGACGAAATTGCATTCCCTTCTCCCCACTGAAAATTTGCATACACCTTCCATATATGCCAGGAAACGATTCCCGAAATATTTCGTCTGAAAATATCCAAAAGATCTAATGAACCAGTCCTGAGCCAAAAACACCTAAATACCTGACTGATAGATGAGATGCTCCTAGGTATAGGAATGCCCAGAATACTCGTGAAATAATCCCATATAGGTTTCACCGTACTGTAATTATAAAAAAACATGGTCCAGGGATGAGCTGCTATTCCTACAAAGATGGCAAATAGATGGGTTTGATATAATTTGAAACTGATTTAAATTTTCAGGGAAAGGCAGAATGTTTTTGAGAATCTTCCATTCCAAAAGAGTGATCTTAAGCTCCTGCTTTGAACTCCATAGATGATTGAAAGAAAAGGTAGGCAGATTACTATTCCTCACTTCATTGTATCCAGACTTTAAAGAAAATTGACCATTTGTTTCCTCATTCTTGGTGATAGTACCAGTTGGGGTTTGAGAACACGCAGAGGAAGCCAAGTCATGAATATGGCATATCCTTCTCCAGACTGAGGAAACAGTAATTTTAGGTATCATTTCAGCTTTGTCATATCTATTCCTTACACAATCAGTCCAAATAGAGTTCCCAATTTTCCATTTCCACCAAAGTTTCAGAGAGAAAGCCTTTTCAATGCCAGTTAAAGACCTGATCCCTAAACCCCCCCTCCTCAGTAGGGTAGCATAAGTGGTCCCATTTGATCCAATGAAACTTCTTCTTGTCTCCTATAGAACCCCAAAAGAAAGAAGCCATTTTGTTGTTGAGTATTTTAATCACTCTTTTGGGTAACCTGTCCACTGATAAAACATGCATAGGGATGGCAATTAATACATGTTTAATTAAGATCAATCTACCACTTTGTGATAAATTCTTCTCATTCCAAGTATTAAGCTTCTTTTCAAACTGTTTAATAATTTGCCCACAGTACTCAAACCTGTTTACTCCTTTATGCAGGTTTACACCCAAATATCTGATAGGAAGACTAACAACTTTCATCCCCAGGAGCTCCTTTATCTGATTTACTCTTCTTAAAGAGGTTTTACCACATAGAAATAGACTTTTGTCCAAATTTACAGTCTGGCCAAAACTTTGTTGATAATCCTGCAAAAACTTGTTGAAATTCAAGATATATCTAGAGTCTCCATTAAGAAAACCAATAGGTCATCAGCATAACCTAGGTGTGAAATCTGAGAACCAAAAGTTCCTATCCAGTAAGACTTTATTCTCCTTTGATAAACATAGAAGAGAAACCAAACTTTAACAGAATATCAGAAAGAAACTGTCAAGATAATCTATCAAAAGCTTTGGCCATGTCAAGCTTCACCACCAAATTAGAACCCCTTACCTTTTTATCAATATTATGAATCATCTCTTGAGCAATAAGTACTTGATCAGCAATGTCCCTTTGCTTCATAAACCCAACCTGTTCTTTGGATATAATCTTGGGTAGAATACTGTCTAGTTGTCATGCCCCGGACCTATCCGGACACGTCAACAAACCGCCGTACAATACGAATAGTCAACCGCAGTCTAACTCATCCATATTATACAAGGCGTCTTGAATATCATTCACACATAAGTCATCCATAAACATACATAATAAGTAATTGAATACGCAGCGGAAAACATAGTTTGAAAACAAATGCCACACGGGGAAAACACGAGCACACAGGCTCCATAATGAAAAACAATATCCATGAGCATGTTTAAATGTTTAAAAACAGAATTGGTTGAAGCACGAACCAAGTCTTCCCTCCGAGATGATTGCCCGATCAACAAGCACAGGTAGCAAGCTTTAGCCTCAACCTGAAATGGTGGTGGGACGCCCCCCGAAAGGGGGTCAGAACTCTATACGGCTATAAAGTACTGGTGTGGATGGCATCTAATAGATATACAACAAGTATTTCAAACACAAGACCCTCAAATAGGGTGATAATATAAGCTAGGCCGTAACCCCAAGTTACCCCTTTTCAAAATATACTTACTTTATATATAAAGTCCAATAGTCGGCCCGTAGACCCAAGGTTTGTTTACGAAATATAACCCAAATCTCGTGACCCCTAGTCACGACAATACATAGGGTTCAACCCTAACATATATGTTTGCATTTCTCGAGTCCAACTCGACTACATCACCATGCACCCTATATGACACAAATTAATTACTCCACCGTGCATTTCTTGAGTCCAACTCAACTACATCACCATTACACATCATAGGCTACATCCTCATATCTCCCATGCATTTGAGTCCAACTCAACTACATCACCATGCATGTCATCAATGACCACGTCATGTCTACCCAATGCAATTCTAGAGCGCGGCTCAAGTACATCTCCTTACATTGGCATAGACCCTAATTCCTAAGCACTCACTATGCCTAGAATTGTAATAACAATAATCAACTTTGGGACATCCTCACGGACTGCCTCATGATGATCTTACATCATATCACATCAATTTAGTCACTTGCATCACAATCAAGTACATCAATTACAATCAAGTCCTTAGATTCAATTCCTTAACAATTACAACAATCATTAACTAGTATTTCAATACTATTAAGATTATTCTTATCCGTCATATATTCTATTTGAAACTCCCTACATATTTATAGATATGTAGCAGAAACTTAATCATCCAATGTAATACATAAATAATCTTTTATGTATCTACACAATTCACACATGAGTAAAAATGCCTATTTCACACAATAGTTCATTTAATTCCATTTTTATCAATACATTTCCAAATCATTTCCCATTTCATTCTTTGGCAACTATAACAATATTTTATCAATAATATATCATTATAACCCATGTAAAACATGATTTATCCATTTAGGTAATCTCATGCTTAACCTACAAGTTGTAAGCAACTAGATGTCGATCCTCACCTCAAATGAGCTTTAAATTGTTCCTTCTCAACCCAATGCTAAAGCTTCGGTCAAGGGGGTTTGAGAATTGATTACTTTCTTATAAATGGGTGTTAAACAGCCTCCTCAAGGTGCCTTCTCAACTCCTAACCGAGGACACGAAAACAGCCCCCATAACGGGTGTTTTCCGGCGAATTCGTTCCCTAACCTTTCAAGGGTTTGTCTAGGTTAGTATCTGATATTTCCAACAAATAAAGTTGCTTCATAATAACATATTATAAACTTCAACAATTGTATAATAGTTATTCAATCATTTATATGATTTAGACAATAGAGAGGAAGGTTTTGGATTCAAACTTACTTTGAATACCGAAAACGTATTCAACGAGGTTTCGTTGTATTCGGACGATTTGGAGGCCTGAAACTGCTCCGTTTTCTTCAAACCTCACATATATGGATTCCTCTTCTCGAGATCTTTCAGTGGGCACCTCACACGCCTTAATTGGATGAGTGAAACTCAATACATGAGTGGAACAAGAAGGCCTACGCACCTGGAAAATATCCTGCGGCCAGCTCTCCTATTTCTTCTCTTCTTGGGTTGTGCAGCTCCTCTCTCTTCCTTATCTTTTGAGTTCGAATGAGGGGTGAAGGGGAGGTGTTTAGGAGCTCTCAAAAAGTTATCTAAACATGTGGCTCACAAAAATAAAAGGTAGGGTGTTTGCTTGCAACCAAACATGGGATGGTCCTCCTCTTTTATTTCTTTGTATTGTTTGTAAAGGCCCCAAATATCCAAAAATATTCTAAGCGTTTGGCTAACTTACAACTCAAAGGAATGGAGGAGAACGTATTATATTCCACTTGATAAAACATTACAATTGGTGGCCTTATATAGGCATTACAAGTGGAGTAAAATAATCCCTAGGAAATACAATTTACCTTTCCAAGAAGACCTTTCATCTTTCCAATAAAAGTAGGGAAAGATAATTTATGTTCCCTAGGAAGTAAACTAATTAAGATTAATTAATTAATCCCAACAAATTCCTACCCTAATCTTAATTCTCTTCGGTCTCTCATTCCGAGCCCCAACTTGCAATGCTCAAAGGTTGCGATTGGCAATGCCTTTGTGAAGATGTCTGCTGCTTGATCCCGGCTCGCTACGTGAATTGGACTGACCTCTTTGTTCTTCACTTGCTCTCAGATGAAGTGGAATCGAACGTCAATATGCTTGCTCCTCTCATGGTGGACTGGATTCCTTGCAAGCTCTATTGCTGATTTGTTGTCAACACAAATCGTAATCGGCTCTGTCTTCCCGAGCTCCAGCTCGGTCATCATCTTTCTCACCCAAACTGCGTGTCTTACACAGTATGATGCTGCGACATACTCTGCTTCACATGTTGACAAAGTTACAATCGGTTGCTTCTTTGATAACCAAGTGAAAGCTGTGTTTCCCAGATTGAAAACATAACCGGTGGTACTCTTTCGATCGTCTACATCTCCACACCAATCGCTGTCAGAATACCCTATCATTTTGGGCTCGGCCGACCTCCCGTACAATAGCCCGTGCGTCTTCGTCCCTTGGATGTATCTCAGGATCCTCTTTATCGCCTTCCAGTGAGATTCCCTCGGGTCCTCCATGAACCGACTGATAACCCCAACGCTGAAAGCCATGTCCGGTCTCGTACAGGTTAAGTACCTAAGACACCCGACCAGATTTCTATATAAGCCTGCGTCAGCTTGATTTCCTCCCCCAAACTTAGAAAGTTTGGTTCCAGTCTCCATTGGAGTCCTGACCGGCTTGCATTCCTCCATTTTGAACCTTTTCAGAATCTCCTTAGCATAGGCTTCTTGGGAAATAAATATTCCGTCTTCGGCTTGCTTCACCTCAAGGCCTAGGAAGTATTTTAATAGTCCCAAGTCTGTCATTTCAAATTCATTCTTCATCGCTTCCTTGAAATCTTTAACCATTTTTCCGTTATCTCCCACAAAGATTAGGTCGTCCACATACAGGGCGACAAACAAGACTCCATTCTCATTCTTCTTCACGTAGAGTGCGTGCTCATATGGACATTGTAGAAAGCCACTCTGCTTGAAATATGTATCAATTCGAGTGTTCCATGCCCTTGGTGCCTGCTTCAACCCATACAGAGCTTTCTTTAGTTTCAGTACTTTGTTCTCGTTCCCGACTCGGACGTACCCAGATGGTTGCTCAACATAAACTTCTTCTTCCAAAGTTCCGTTAAGGAATGCTGACTTTACATCCATCTGACCGATCGGCCACTTCATCTGGGCAGCATATGCAATCAGTAGTCGAATTGTATCCATCCGAGCTACTGGAGCAAATACCTCGTCATAGTCAATTCCAGCCTTTTGCTTGTAACCTTTTGCAACAAGCCGAACTTTGTATCGCTCGATCATACCTTCAGCATTGCATTTCTTCTTATACACCCATTTGACTCCGATCGGCTTATGACCTCTTGGGAGATTGGTAAGTTCCCAGGTCTGATTCTTCTCAATCGCTTTTATTTCTTCGTTCATGGCATCTCTCCATTTTTCATCGTGCTTGGCTTCTTCAAAAGTAATATCCTCCCCATCGGCTAGAAGACATACCATGTGAACCTCTGGAGCTGCTTCATATATGTCATGTATGTTTCTGTACCTTTGCCGGCTCGTCCCTTCTTCTTCTTCCTCGTCCCCCGGGGTCGTCATAGATCCCGCCCCGATTGGTTCTGGTGTCATCCCGAGCGGGATTGGAATTGGGGTCCCGCCCGGGGTCTCTTCGTCATTTGAGGTCCCGTCCGGGACGTCCTCGTTATTTGAGGTCCCGTCCGAGACGTACTCCTTCTCTGTGTTCCAATCCCAGCTTCCTTTTTCATTTATCTCTACATCTCTGCTCACCGTGATCTTTTTCTCCTCGGGATCATATAGTCTGTATCCCTTTGTCTTCTCATCATAGCCAATGAAGACAAGCTTCTTGCTTTTGTCTTCCAATTTTGTCCGTCTCTGATCGGGCACATGTGCGTAAGAGATACTCCCAAACACCCTCAAGTGTGACACGGTCGGCTTTTGACCACTCCATGCTTCTTGAGGTGTTAGATTTTCAAGATTTGAGTGCGGACACCTGTTCTGTACATACACCGCACATCGTACCGCCTCGGCCCAAAATTGCTTTGGCATATTTTTGCTCTTGAGCATGGATCTTACCATGTCCATAATGCTCCGGTTTATTCGCTCGGCCACCCCGTTCTGTTGAGGCGAGTACGGGGCAGTAAGGAATCTTCTAATTCCTTCCTCTTCACAAAACTTTGTAAAAGAGTCTGAAATGTATTCCCCCCCCCCCCGGTCCGACCTCAACGCTTTCACCTTCAGCCCGATTGTCTTCTCCACCTCGGCTTTGAAATTTTTGAATGTTTTAAAGGCCTCCGATTTTTCTTTTAGAAAATATACCCAAGTCTTCCTGGTGTAGTCATCAATAAAGGAGATAAAGTACCTTCGCCCACTGAAAGATGATGGCGTGATCGGCCCACAAATGTCCGTATGGACTGTCTCCAATGCTCCCTTGGATCGGTACTTGGCAGTCTTCTGAAAGCTCGTCTGGGTGTGTTTCCCAAGTACGCAACTTTCACAGAATTGCTTTGGAAAATCCATCTCGGGTAGTCCATGTACCAAGCCCTTTTTGCTCAGCTCGGCTAATCCTCCAAAGTTCAAATGTCCGAAACGTAGGTGCCATAATAGTGACTTGTCCGTCAGGTCGACTTTCAAGCACTTATGGTTTACGCTTCTCAAGTCCAACTTTTACATTCTGTTCTTGGCCATCTCTACCCGGGCGACGGCCCGACCTCGTCTATCCTTCAAGTGTAGGTATCGACCACTTAGGTCGGCTGAATACCCTTTCTCCATAAGCTGTCCCATGCTTATGATATTTGTCTTCATGCTCGGGACATAGAGTACGTTTTCAATCGTCCCCTCTTGTCCATTCTTTTGCAGAAATTTAACCTTTCCTCGGCCTTTGATAACTACTTTTGATGTATCTCCAAAAGATACATTTCCTCCCTCAGCCTCCTTCAACTCAGTGAATAAATGTTTATAACCACTCATGTGGTTGCTCGCCCCGGTATCCAAGTACCACGTAGCATCGTCTGTTAAGCTTCCTTCTTTGTGTGCTAGTAAGAGCACTCCTTCCTCATCTCCATCATCCTCATGCTCAGCAACATTTAGATTCTCCTCCGGTTTTGGTTTCGACCAACAGTCTCTTGTGAAATGTCCCCGTTTCTCGCAATTGTAGCATTCCCCATCGGGTCTACCTCCCCGACCGCCTCGGGCAGCTCCTCTGCCTCGGCCTCTCCAGGTCGGGCGATGTTGGTCCTCCCGGTTCTGGTGGGTATTCTCCTCTCGGTTGTAGTCTCCTCTTCCTTGGCCCCGACCACGGAAGTGACCTCGGCCTCGACCTCTCGGTTGATGGGCATACATTGCCTTCTCCTCTACCACCACAGTTTGTAATGCCTCTTCAAGCGATTCTAGCCGCTTCATCTTTCTTTGTTCATGTGCCTCCAACGACCCCGACAGGTCGTCAATGGTAAGCGTCTCAATATTTCTAGCTTCTTCGATTGTGCATACCACGTTCTCGAATTTGTCCGTAAGTGTTCGTAGAATTTTTTCTACTATCCGACTCTCACTTACGGTTTCACCATTTCTCTTCATATGGTTTGCTATGGTCATCACCCGATTAATGTACTCGGTGACCTTCTCGTTCTCTTTCATCCGCATAGTCTCCAACTCTCCTCGTAGAGTTTGCAACCTCACTTGCTTTACTCTTTCCCCTCCTTTGAATACTCTTTCGATGATGTCCCAAGCTTCTTTTGAAGTTTCGGCATCGGCTATCTTCTCGTGGATGGTGTCGTCCACTGCTTGAAGCAACCAAAACAGAGTCGTTTGGTCCTTCTTTTGTGCTCCTTCGAGTTCCACTTGTTGGGCAACCGTCAAGACGGTTCCTTCCTCCGGTGTTGTGTAGCCATTATCGACAACATCCCATACTCCTTGTGACTTCAACAGTGCTCTCATTTGAGCATTCCATCGGTCGAAGTTTGCTTTCTTCAATTGAGGTAGTTGGCCGAACATGGTGGCTGCCATCTTCTTCTTCAACAGTGGCTCTGATACCAATTTGAAGGTCCCAAATATTCGAAAATATTTCAAGTGTTTGGCTAACTTACAACTCAAAGGAATGGAGAAGAATGTATTATATTCCACTTGATAAAACATTACAATTAGTGGCCTTATATAGGCATTACAAATGGAGTAAAATAATCCCTAGGAAATACAATTTACCTTTCCAAGAAGACCTTTCATCTTTCCAATAAAAGTAGGGAAAGATAATTTATGTTCCCTAGGAAGTAAACTAATTAAGATTAATTAATTAATCCCAACAGTTTGAGCTCTCAACTCCATAGGTCCACCCCATTTATGTGTTCTAACTTATTCTACCTGTTTTGCAGGTGCTAGGAAGGTGTGAGGCGTACTCTCATGTCCCCTAATTAATTTGGTAGCAAAATATTCACCATTACTTCCAAAAGTGGAAAGATGAGTCCTATTGTTTTTGTCTTTTGTCATAAGATGTACTTTTTGTACTCATCCCAATTTATTTAGATCAAGTCAACCTTCTACGTCATATTATTGATCTCTAATATGTGTAGGATGGTCCCCATAATTTATATGATGTATAATTATAAAAGAAACCCCTACTCCCATTATTTAGCCTAATAATGGCAAAGATGGGACCATAGGCATTTGTATTCTTCTCCAATCATTCAATCACTTATTTATGATATTAATATGGGAAAAATGATAAAAATACTCCAAACTTTGAAGAGGTGTGAGTTAAGCATCCTAAACTTGCATATGTAATTTAAATACCCTGAATTTTATATAAAAAGTTATTTTCGCACAATTTTCATGTATTATTTATTTCAAAAATGTAAATATATGGTGTTAATTGCATAATTTAAAATATTTTAGAATCCATGAAGACACAATTAACATTCTAAATTTCCGTTGCAAAATAAATAATGTTACCTCCAATCAATATAATTGCAACACTTTTAATTTTCTATTTTAAATTATACAATTAATCCCATAAATTTACATTTTTGAAAGAAATAATACACGACAATGGTGCAAAAATAACTTTTTATAAAGTTTGGAGTATTTAAATTACATATGCAAGTTTATGGTGTTTACCTCACACCCCTTCAAAGTTTGGGGTATTTTTATTATTTTTCCCTATTAATATTTATATAGCTGGCATACTAACCGTGTGGGTCACCCTCCAATGAGTCTAGGACGACATTCCTGAATAATTGCTATTTTTAGCAGGTTAGGGCCAAAATAACATTTGGGCAGCCCGGCCGCTCTTACTTTGTACCGAGGGGTTATATATTTTTATTTAAGAATGTTGGGCCCCAATATCAAGAAGATGGCCCATTTAATTATTTAAAAGTCCATTACTATTATACGAGCCCAACGGTAATATGATTAATCACACTTTACATAAAACTTTAATCGTTTTATAATTGTTCGATAATAGGAACTTCACTACATAGCTTTTGAAATTAAATTTGAAATTTCAAGAACGTTCGGGTGCGGTGTCACACTAGTCTTGTAACCAAATTTTTTGTGCAAATTTTACTCAAAAAAGTAGATAGACAGATAGGCCTGAAATCCGCAAAAGTATTAGGATTATCCCTCTTAGGAATAAGCACCAACATAGCACTGGACATTCCCTTAGGAATTGGTAACCCCATAAAAAACTCCTAGATTGCTTTCAAAACATCTAAGCTCAAGATGGACCAACACTTTCTGAAAAATTTCCCATTATATCCATCAGGACCAGCAACACTGCTAGGGTTAAGACTCCAGACAGCTTGTTTAACTTCTTCTAAAGTAGGGGGTTTAGTAAGAAAATCAATGTCATCAAGAGAAATCAAGTTAGGAATAAAATCCAATATTTGATTGTTTTCAGTGGAATGTTCTGCAGAATATAATGTGGAGAAATATTCCACCGCAGCAGCTCCAATATCAGAAGGAGAGGTATAGTTGTTGCCATCAGTGTCTCTAATAGAGGTAATTATCTGCTTCTTATTCCTTATCTTTACATAATTCTGATAAAACCTTGTATTAGAGTCACCTTCCTTGATCCACCTGATATTTGTCTTCTGTTTCCAAAACTTTTTCTCTAATTTATATTTCTGGAGCAACAGACTTCTTTTAAAAGACAATTCTAACCTGTTTACCTCACTTGGGTCTGCCTCAAAGGATTTTTCAGCTTCCAAAACCTTCTGTTCACATCCTTTAATACTTTCAAATATGTCTCCAAACTCATTCTTGTTCCAGGCTTTTAGATCCTTTTTAAGTAGTTGAAGTTTGAAGCATATCCCTCTCATACCTCCAACAGTAGCATAAGATTTCCATTTATTCTCCACAAACCTCATAAAGGAAAGATGAGATAACCACATATTTTGGAATCTAAATAGCTTAGGACCAGAAAACAAAGAGTTTTTAATTTGGATCAACATAGTACAATGATCAGAAGGAGACCTGTTAAGCATATCAACCTGAATTAGATCATAACTATCAATAAAGTGTTGATTAAAGAGACACCTATCAATCTTTCTCCATACTCTCCCCCTTGATCTAATACCAGTCCAGGTATAAAGATGGCCAAAATAAGCAAGCTCACAGAGATTGGAGGCAGCTATGCAGTCACAGAACTCATTCATACCATAAGAGACAGGTAAGTTGTGACCTTTGTGATCACTAAAGTTTGCTATTTCATTGAAATCACCCCCACCATCCAGGGTTCATTCATACTTCTTGAGATATTTATTATGCCTTCCCATAAATCTCTTCTCACAATTTAGGTATGCCCCCCATAAATTGCAGTACACCAACCCTTGAATGTATTACTCTGGATTCTAAAGTGTGCAAACTAAGAGTGCTAGGTCACATCTGATATGTTAACATTGGCATTGTCCCAGAAGATCCAAATCTTGGTAAGAGGGAAAAAAATAACCTCATTCATTCCCAAAAGCTTTTTGAAATGATCAACCCTTAAATTGCTAACAATAGGCTCAATAACAACTAAAAAGTTTAACCTCCATTGTTTTACTAGGGAATTAAGTCTAGAACTGGAGGATTCTAGACCCCTAGTGTTCCATATCAGCCAATTCATTGAGAAACAGGTAGTGGAGGTAAATCTTTTGCTGCACTTTTGGTGAACCTTTTCTGATTATTATCCTGTGCAAAATTTGCCTTCCTTGAAGCTTTTCTAGCCACTTTAGTGAAACCATCATTGTCTTTTCCCTGATTGTTTTCTGTAGCTTCTGAAAATTGTGGCTGCTCCCCCAGTTGATTGTCTGAGGGTTCCTCTATATTAATATCATGCTCCTTCTGCAAGTTGTCACTAATAATAGCTGAGGCCTTTTGAATTTGCTGACTCTCTTCTGCAGTACTATCTCTGACATTTTGAATAGGCTCCACCCTTGCTTTGATCTCCTCCCAATTGTCCAAAATATTTCTGCATCTTTGTGGAAGTTCTTTATCACCATCTAAAAATTGTGTTTTATGCATCAACTCCTTGTCCTTTTTCAGAGAATTCATCAGTACTGAGGTATGCACATCATCTTTGCTTGCATAAAACTTTGGATCTCAGCTTGCCTTCTCAGATATGTGAAAGTTTGACGTTTCTAGGCCTGGAAATTTGCTAACTGGACTAGTAATTTATTTTGCAGGAGAAGAGTTTTCCGGATCCAGGATCTCATATGATGTGGGGGCCTTATCAAGAGCATTAGTAGTAGAGACTATATGTTGTGTAATTTTAGGCTTTCCCATGTCAATAGCTTTCCCATTCCCCTTTTTCCCGTCTGTAATAAGGTTATTATCCTTGGGATAGCTGGGTTTGACAACCCAATTTTCCTTAGTAGCTTGGCCTTTTATAGGTACCCCCAGCTCTCACGGGGCACGTAGCACCTGAATGCCCCAAATGAAAACATTTAGTACAATACATCGGCCTGTTCTCATACATTACTGGCTGAACAAAACCATGTGACCCACATTGTATCCAGACCTTATTAGGCATTTCACCTGTAAGATCTAACTCAACGTAAACTCTAGCCATTGATGGCCTCGCCAACGATGCAGTAGTTGCATCTATTTTAAGAGGCCTGCCAATCATCCCGGCTATATCAAATAAAGCTCTTTTATCATGTAAATGTATCGGAAGATTCTCAAAAGTTAACCAAACAGGAACCACAGGAGATTCAATATTTGGTTTAAAATCAGGCGTCCATTTAGTGACTCTCATAGCTCTTCCAAAAATTTCCCAAACCTGACGGTTCCAACATCTAACATAATCCTCTTCTAACTCAAATCTGATTCAGATGTGTTTTTTCTCCAGAATTCCCAATTGAAACTTCCCCTTATACCCAATCAATTCGAAAGCCTTACGCAAGGACGCCATAGAAGGGTGCCCAACAAAGAAATAACCAACTAGATATTTTGTATGTTGCGAAGCCAACAATTGAATTTCCTCTTCCGGAAAGGTGATGGAAGGCATCCCTTTGAATCTGTCTAGACACTTTTTGGATAAAGGCAAATCCTTAACATTACCAGTAACCACATCCGCAAAAGACCGACCTCCCCACGCCTTGGAAGGCGGAGGAGGAGCGGCGTCCCCGCCCATCGATGAGTCAATCATACCCTAATCGCCAGAGCTTCTCTCTCAAGGGTTTTTACCCGGTAAGATCTCCACTGTCTATAGTAAATTAAAAATAAAGCACAATTTTATTAATACATTAATAGCATGAAATAAAACTTTTTAAAACTAAAAATATAATTTTTTGTTTGAAACATTTTGCAAACTATAAATAAGTATTCACACATTTTATAGCCCATATTCAATCACAATCAAACAACCTTGACAACTATTAAAAAATATGTAACTAATAGGGGAAAAAACTTAACTCTAAAGGTATTTCTATGAGTTATGAGTTTTGGGTTATAAGTTATCCATTTAGGCAGCTTAATTAGCACCATAAGAAGCTCACATGTTTTGTATATAGTTAGCTGCATTCACTGAAAAAACCCAACTTTGTGAAATAACGTTTACTCATGTTCCTGTAACCTTTATGGGGAATAACATTACTTTTACTATAATAACTTTCATCAAACAGTTGGCAGACAACACATTAGTATAATGAAATTATATAATGAAAACTGAGATCGAAAAGGGACAAAATTAGAAAATCCATGAAGCCTCTTGTGAGAATTGAATTAACGGAACACAACAATAAAACCTAATTTTCATCACAAATCAATCATATCTGCCTTGGAAGAAATTTTGAAATTCACTTTAAAAGTGAGGTCAAGCCCCTGATTGATACAGAAGTTTATGTTTTTATACATTGTTAATGAGGAATATTAGATCGAACATATTGAATGTAATCAATGAACACTTTTGAAAAATCTCCCAGGCTCTAATTGAATCAAATCCTGAAACAGAAAAAAGTAGAGTAATTCAAACCTTAGCTTTTCGATTCAAATTCGATCTGCACTCGTGAACTTCTAGAGTTGAGACATTTTGTTGAAATTCACCGGTAATCTTCAATTTCGGAGTTCATCGATCATAATAACATTTATCAAAGCTTTGTTTGATGGTCAATGGCGGAACAATTTCGGTGTATCAGAACGAGAGTTCTAGGTTGTGGTCGATGGCGGAACAAAGTTAGTTTAGGAGAGAGAAATTTTGTTATTACTCCGTAAAAAGGAACGAATATCTCAAAGTGGAGATCATGTGTGACGCGGTTAGTTAGGAGGAAACAAGAACCGTAAGATTCAACATAAATCAACGGCCGAGAACAGTTCTCATTTTTCAGCTTTAAGGGAGTTCTCACCAGATCTATTCCCTATATATGGTGTGTATATATATTCAAACCATAGTTGAATGTGTCGTTCGGTTCTTCATATATATATATAAGAGAGAAGGAGGTGGATGCGAGATTCCATCTGGAAAACCCAGAGAGAAAATGAGAGAAAAGGATATCAGGGCTCGTCGAATGTCACCTCGACTACTAGTATGGATGAACCATATCGGAAGAACCGAACGGCACATTCAACTATGGTTTGGAGGCGAAAGTAGGCCAGTAGTATGGGTGATCCGGATCGGAGAAAACCGGACGGATTAGCATCGGAACTATTGGCTAAAATTCTCACCCCAATCATATTGTGTTGAGCCGTTATAGTAGGAAGAACGGGGGAATGAAACTGTGTGTTGGGGGGGAGTCATCATTTCAGCCAGCCGAGAACGACCCGCTCAATAAGAATACTGAGCGGGGGATACTAACTGGTTTGGAGACGATATAAAACAAATGATGGACCAACGAGTCCTGGGCCGACGGGTCCGAGTCTTTTAGAGTCAAGTCCATGGAATACCACGTTTAAAGGATAGGGGTTCTACAACCGCATTCACAAGTGCGTGGCAAAAACGTTTGGGCTACCCAACTGTTGCGACGGTTAGTGGAGTGTGGTAGTCGTCCCCGACCAATTAGTTGGAGTGATCCATCCAAATCAGAACGGGCAGGTAATCTCGGCTGATTCGGTTTGAGCTTGGGAATAAGAGTTCCTTTTTTCTCTTGATCATCTTATGCAGCACGAACGGCTCCACAGCGCCGTCGTGCCTAATCTCGGTTGGGCTCGTCAATCCTTAATCTAGGATGGCGACTGTCACATTATGCAGCACGAATGGCTGGCTCCTCAGCGCAGTCGTGCCTTCTTCTCGGTCGGTTCCGCCCATTTCCATTCAGGGTCGGGACCACCGTTGTATGTTTTTAGCGGATGTGGCTCTCTCTCTCTGAGAATCTCCCAGCTTGTAAGCCCAAAAGAATAGCCCCATGGAGCGGACGCACGTCCCCAATAGAGGTCAAAGGGCAGCTGGAAGCAGACGCACGCCTTCACTGGAGGTGAGGAAGCTCACAATCTGGGAGCAGACGCACGTCTTCACTGGAGGTGAAAAGGCATCTCACAACCTGGGTGCAGACACACGTGTTCACTAGAAATGAGGCAGCTCACAACCTGGGAGCAGACGCACGTCTTCACTGGAGGTAAAAAGGCATCTCACAACCTGGGAGCAGACGCACATCTTCACTGGAGGTGAAAATGCAGCGCACAACATGGGAGCAGACGCACGTCTTCACTGGAGGTGAAAAGACAGCTCACAACATGGGAGCAGACGCACGTCTTCATTGGAGGTGAAAAGGCAACTTACAACTTGGGAGCAGATGATCGTCCCCACTTCAGAGGCTCATTCTGAAGAAGACCCTCTCCACTTCAGGGGTTCATTTTGAAGACGGTCGTCCCCACTTCAGAGGCTCATTCTGAAGACGATCCTCTCCACTTCAGGGGTTCTTTCTGAAGACAGACGTCCCCACTTCAGAGGTTCATTCTGAAGACGATCCTCTCCACTTCAGAGGTTCATTCTGAAAACGATTGTTTTGGGCCACTTGTTGTTCAAAAGGAGGGACAAAGATTCTAGGAAGACAAAGGAAGAGCCTCAACAAATGTATACTTTCTCGAGCAGATTCACACACTCACTCCTCAAGAAACTGGGGGACTTGTGAATGGGTATATTACCCCGGCCTACTACTATTCAGAGGCCCAAGGCTTCACCCCGATATGGAGCCTAGTCGGCGAGGCCCATTTAGGCCCCTCGGGCCCATTGAGAGCCATTGAGGCCCCCTTAGCCCACTTGGGGATTGTTTTCGGCCCATTAAGGCCTTTCCAACCAATTTGGATAGAAAGATCCCCCCTCTTCTATAAATAGGAAGCTAGGCTTCCATTTGAGAGGATCAGTTTTTTGGGCTCTTCTCCCCCGGAGGGTTTCTTCCTCCCTGCTTCTTCTTTTCTTTAGAGATAGGATCAACCTCCATTATTGGAGTCCCAAAACTTGTACTGTATTTTGGTGAGGAGAGTATAATGAGAAAGAGCGAGCTGGGACGTTAGCCTAAAAAGTCCCGTGGTTTTCTCCCTTTGCGGGTTTCCATGTAAAAATCGAGTGTTATACCAAATTATATCTATATCTAATAGTTTATGTTGGACTTAAACTCAACACCCACTTAAAATCCACTTATTTATGCCTTTTGGCGTAGGGGCTATCAGTAAAAAACATCACGTTTTTCAAGTGATTTCAATTCTGCCTGAATTGCTTCATTTCATTTTGGTCTATCGTGTCGTCTCCAATATTCATCAATTGATGTTGGATCATTGTCTATTTTCATTCATGACATTTGTGGCAACGACATAGACAAATATCTCATTAATATCAGCATCTTTTCAATTCCATTGTATTCTAGTAGAAACGTAGTTTAGTGAAATTTCATAATTATCAACTTTTCTATCATTATCCAAAATATCTTCCTCATTTAAGGAAGTTGGATCTTCATTTGAGATGTTTGTTTTATCGATATTGTTTTCTATGCCAATATTTTCAAATTGTTCATTTTCTTGTTTAGAAGGATGAACATCTTTGGCATCACTAATTATTTCATGTCTTTTAGTTTTTCTTGAATTTATGTCTTTTGATCCAAGTGGCCTGTCACGGTTTTTGCGCATACAAGAATCATTACAAGAGATTTTTCAGAATTCTCTACAAAGATTTCGATTCTGGCAGGGGCATTCATAGCTGGAATATGAGACTTTGTCCCCTTTTTTGTATATGTGAATGCATCAGGTAACTGATTTGCAACATTTTGTAAATGGATTATCTTTTAAACTCCTTGCTCATAATTAGTTCTTGAGTCGAGATGTAGTAATCATGTTGCATTCCATGTTATCTCTTTCGTGCTTGGGTCTAATTTATTATTTTCTCCCACTACGGGCAGGAACACTGTGTCATTGAAATGACAGTCTGCAAACTGTGCGGTGAATAAGTCACCAGTCATCGGTTCAATATATTTTATAGAATTCAAATCCAACATAAATTTCGAACATTCTTTGAGGACCCATTTTTGTATGATGAGATGGAACAATCATAACATTAACAACACAACCAAATATCTTTATGTGTGCTAAGTTTGGCTCTTGTCCAGTAACTAATTGCATTGGGTAATATTCATGATATCAAGTTTGTCTAAGCCGAATTAAATTTGCTGCATGTAAAATAGCACGTACCCGTGCTGATGAAGGTAAATTACACTCCATCAATAATGGTCTAACGATTAATGGTAATCGTTTAATTAAAGATTCAGCAAGAACATTTTGTGTATGGACATGAGTAACATGGTGTTCCACATCAATCTCAATAGATATACAATAGTCGTTAAATGTTTGTAATTTAAATTAACCTCTACTATCAGCTCAAATTTTCTTTATAAAATGATCCAGAAAATGAGCTTTCAATCGAATAATTTGAGCAAGGAGTTTAACAAATGTTAAGTTTCTAGTTGATAAAAGATTAACATGTGACCAACGTGTTGAAACATCATTCAACACCATAACATATCAAAATGGTCCACATGGTGGGACTACCATCCCACAAATATCTCCTTGAATCCTTTCTAAAAATGCATTCAGTTGCAATTCTGTTCATATAAGGCCTGATGATCATTTTGCCAAGAGAACATGCCGTACATGGAAAATCACTTGATAATGGAACCCTTATATTATTTAATGGGTGTCCAAGTGAAGACTTAATGATTTTATGCATCATTACTTGGTCTGGGTGACCTAAACAGTCATGTCACAACATGAATGTTTTCTGGTCATCTAACTTTGTGTTAGATGTCAAATTTATTTCAAATGGATTAATATAGTGAAATGCATTATGAGGAATATACTGGCATTTTTTCACAAATATATTTAGTGCCGAATTTAGTTGTCGTAAGACAAAAATATTTCTTTTGATTTTCTTTCATGATTTCTATGTGATAACCATTTCGACGCATATCATGAAAATTGAACAAACTTCTCCACAATTTGATGGAGTATAAAGCGTCATTTATAATTACTTTTGTGTCGTTAGGGAACATCACATATGCTTTCCCAGAGCCTTCAATGAGTCTCGCAACGCTTGATATTGTATTGACCAGGAGCGGAGCTAGGGCACTGGGTCGAACTGGGCCAGTACAAAGAATATTTCTGGAAAAAAAATTACACAAAATTTTTTACTTTAAAAATACAGATTTTTTTTAACATTAGGCTGGGTCGGGGCCATGGTTGTTGGTCCTTCCCTAGCTACGACCCTGGTATTGACTTTAACTTCAAATAAAGTTATTTGAGATTTTTTTTTCTCAAAATGGTGTGCGTTGTGACGATGTCTATCATACATAATGTTTTATCATTTGATTGATCCATATCATCAATATATTAAATAAACATAAGTTTAATATATATATATATATTATACGAAAATATAATTCTGAGAAAATAATGGCTTACCCTATTGGGTGCCGTGACCATCTATTTATAATAAAACAGGGTTAAAAGCGTTTACACAAAAGTCCCTAGACTATTACATTATTACACTCCCTCAATCTGTGTAAGGGAAACAACACGCAGATTGGAACGTAAAAATTCAAAACGCTGACCAGATAAGTTTTTAGTAAAAATATCTGCACGCTGGAACTGAGTGGGAATATATTTGACTTGGAGATCTCCATGTGCCACACGCTCACGAACAAAGTGATAGTCTATTTTAATGAGCTTGTTGCAATCATGTTGGATAGGGTTGATGGCCAGGTAGGAAGCAGAAACATTATCAAAGTGCAGCTAAACTGGTGCAGAGATAAAGATACCCATATCTGCAAGCAAGGATCGAACAAACATAGTGTCTTGCACAGTATATGCAATAGCTCTGTACTCAGCTTCTATGGAGGACTTGGACACGGTGGGTTGCTTCTTCGACCGCCAAGATATCAAATTATTGCCTAAAAAGACAGCATAACCGGTGGTAGAATGAGATCTCTGGACATCTTGCCCAATCGACATCAGAGTAGGCTACAATAACGAAGATGTGCCGATCGGATCTTAACCACAGTCCATGAGTGGAAGTGCCCTGCAAGTACCTGCAGATTCTATTGACAGCTAACAAATGTGAGGTGTGTGGAGCATGCATAAACTGAGATACCAGATGAACATCATATGTAATGTCAGGTCTAGTGATAGTCAAGTACTGTAAAGCACCTACCATACTACGATACTCAGTAACATCAGTTAAGAGTTCCCCATCTGTGAGAGATAGTGCGTTGCGAAGATGACAAACATGATTAGGGAATGATGGATGAACAAAGCCCTGAGGCTACCGCATATAGACTTCCCCAGTTAAATAACCATGTAAAAATGCATTTTTCACATCAAGTTGACGGACATACCATCCCAATGACACAACAATAGATAAGACCAGATGAATAGTGGTGGGTTTAACAACAGGACTAAAAGTTTCAGTAAAATATATTCCAGCCTGTTGTTTGAAACCTTGAGCAATAAGACGAGCTTTATGACGCTCAACAGACCCATCAGAAAAATATCTTGTCTTATAAATCCACTTACACCTACTACATTTTTAGTGTGATCCCAAGGTATTAAATCCCATGTCTTGTTAGCAATTAATGCATTAAATTCATCAGCAATGGCAACCCGCCAAACAACATTTTTATTAGCTTGTGTAAAACATGTGGGATCATCCGGGGGAGAGAAGGCACTCAAATTAAAAATCGGTTTAGGCTTAAAGATACCGGCCTTGGCTCTAGTTTGCATGGGATGGATGTTGGGTTTAGAAGTCGGGCCAGACAGCTGTATGGAAACTGGTGTGTTGGACATGGAAGGTGCGCTAGGCAGATTGATTGGAGGCAAAGGGAACTAGGATGAGTCTAGGGTGATGATTTGGGAGTTCGGAGAAGGGCATGGTGGGGTTGACGATTGTGACTTAGGAGGACTGGCTGTGGGTGTTTATGGACCAGGGAGCGGATGAGGTGCGGATAAGGGTGAGGGAGGTAGTGGTATGGGTTCGGCCAGTGTAGGGAGAGAGGATGGAGTGATGCCGAGGGGCCTCGGTTCAGGTTGAACCGATGTGGATAACCATGAAGTATTAAGATCGGAGTTTGGGAAGATGGGTTTGGTGACAAGCTTCAAATATGGGAATTCATTTTCATGAAAAATGACATCCCTACTAATATAGACACGGCCCGTGGATGGAGAGGGGCATCAATACCCTTTGTAGCCTAGTGCATAGCCAAGAAAAACACAATGTGTGGAGCGTGGTGAGAGTTTGTTGTGAGAGGCAGCAATAAAGTTAGGTGATGGAGTATATAGCCCAGGGACCCCCGGCCCATAGACTCCTACTGCTCTAAACTAAGGTTCAATAGGCCCAGGAAGCACAACATGTAACACCGACCCCGAGCATATTTACTTTAGTAAATTATGTAATGAACCTTGAAAGATGATTTGTGAATTTGCGTAATTGTAAATTTTTATTATTTCTTTTTACGTGAATAGTAAATTGCATGTGGGGCCCACAGCGGGAACGGGGACCGCCCGATGATTCCCGAACCACATATTATATTCATCTTGGTCTAGATAATATGTATATGTTGGTGGATATTTTATTTGGGCCATAAGGAAGGCATGGAGTTGACCGGTTGGTCAAACGGGGCCCAATTACCGGTATTGGTAATTTAGCGGATAACAGCCCGAAATGAGTTTCGGGGACTCCTAAATTAATGTTGGGTAATGTACATCGTTTCTAAAGGCCCATAATTACTAGGAACACGTGATATATTTTATCCGGCCCGATAAAATAAAATATGACCAAAGTAGTCCGAAAAATACAACTTTCGGGGCCGATTATGCACATCGGGACATAAGGGGATGACCTCCCACATGAGTGGGGGCCACCCCACGATTTTATGTATCACAAATGACCAAGAAGCATGCTGGAACGTGCAGAGTAGGTGAGGAGTCTCATTTGAGACAAAAACCCATCCCTACACCCTTTCTACTCAATCAATTGTGTTGATTGAGAGGAGCCTATCTCCCTCCTCACTTGCAACCATCCGGCCAACTCAAAGGAAAGGAGAAGATCCAGCAACTCCTCATCAAGTTCAAGCTTGGAGGAAGTAAGGGGCAAGCAAACTCCAGTCGAAAACTAGCTAGGAAGAAGGTAAGAACTCAACTATCTTCTTGTAACTAGTTTTATGGTGTATGATTTTTAAGTAATCATATGGTGGATTAAACATGATGTTCTACACGTTTAAAAGTGTAGAATATTGATATAAAGTGGTGATATTTAACTTAGAAGAGTTGGTGAATCGATAGGAGTCGAAATCGCCGGAAACCGCCACTTTAAAGGAGCTGCTCGTTTCTGCAGAACACGAAAGCCGCCCGGCTTTCGTGAAAGCCGCCCGGCTTTCGTGAAAGCCGCCCGGCTTTTGCCCAGCAGCTCAGTTTTACATCTTCAATCGGCCTAGAACGGGGATTGATCGAGGGGCTTAGCGAAGGCAACTATTTCAGCACTTCATAAGGTGAGGATGGCTGACTATATTGCTTATAATTAGTGAGTTAATTTCGTAAGAATGCCTAAAGTGATTAGATGGAATTTTCATGGATTATTAATGACTAATAATGCCTAAATGAAAATAATATGGAAATGAGTAAGTGAAGCATGATATACAAATTTAGAATAATTGTGTATGATTATGCGAAATGAATGGAACGGCATGTTAATGAAATTACTATGATGACATCGTGATAAAATATACTTTACTACATGTATGAAATTCATGAATGGATTAAAGTGATATCTTTGATATTGAGATCATACTATACTTGGGTTGAGAAATCAATGAAAATGAAATGCAAATTGGGAAATAGGAACTTGGTATGTTCTAAGGTTATCCAATTAGTATCAAAATACTAGTCGGGAAATTAATATAAATAAATGATGAAACAAATCCTAAGAGGTAGGATTGTGAATAGATATGCCTTAAGTAGTCTCAAGAGATACTTAAGGATGAATTGTATGAACACTAAGGTGTGATAGGGGTAGGCCTAAAGGCCACCTACGGGAATTGATTCTAGGCATAGGACTTGCTTGAGAATTTGATTATGAGAATAATTAGAGGTCGACTCTAGGATAACATGGAGATGTAGTTGGGCCGAGCCCATGCCATGTAATATGGTTAGCATGGAAACGTAGTTGGGCCGAGCCCTTGCCATGTATATGTGACCTCCGTGGAAACGTAGTTGGGCCGAGCCCTTGCCACGAAGTTATGGTTGGTATGGAAACGTAGTTGGGCCGAGCCCTTGCCATACAAATTTTGATATGATATATTGAGCTAGAGGATTGTATAGAGATGTAGTTGGGCCGAGCCCATGCTATACAATTGGGGCTCGATGGGACCCCACGGGGTTATCGTGACTCGCGGTCACGGGGGAATGGAAAAGATGAATTCTAAATGAGTATGGGCCTACGGGCCGACTACTTGACTTTATGTAAAGTAAGTACAGTTAAAAGAAAGAGGGGTAACCAAGGGTTATGACCTATAATATAATAGTACCCTAAGTTGAGGGTCTTGGAAATTAAAACGTTGATTATACTTAGTATAGTTGCTATTGTACTTGTCAAATATTTCCAAGTACTGACCTCCCCTTCACGGGGGAGGCCACCTCACAGTTTCAGGTAGAACTTGAAGGTCGCTGCTAGTGCCCGTTGCTTCGGGAGGAATCAAAGGAAGAAGACGTGGTTCGTGCTTCTCCCGTTCTGTTTTAAAAACAATTACATTAATGCTCATGGATAATATTTTCTGAATAATTACTTTGGGGGCTTGCATGCCTAGTTATGCCAAGTGTGGCTTGAACAATTGTATTAATGCTTCCGCTGTTTTAAATGCATGTTTTATATTATGTTTGTTTATGGATGTACTATGTGTGAATGATATTCATGACGCCTTGTATAGTATGGATGAGTTGGACTGCGGTTGACTATTCGTACTGTACGGCGGGTTGTTGACGTGTCCGGCTAGGTCCGGGGCGTGACAATTTAATTGGTATCAGAGACTTAGTCCGTAAACATCATAATGAAGCTTCAAAATTTCTTTTGAAAATGAATTTGAAAACCATGAGCATAAGGTTTTGTACTTATAGAACTTTTGGTACTTAAGTTGCAATGTCTCTAATTGTTAAGATGGTACCCTTAGCAATTGGTATGGCGGTGATTTGAGCCAAAGGATGTCTTTAAGTACCTATCCGTCAATTGACATTTGATACGAGTCTAATGACTCATTCTCAATTTCTTTCAGAAATGGAAGTTACCGGGAAAGTGACTAGAAGAAACCCGACGGGCCGAGCACCGGGAGGATCCGTGCAAGGCAGTAGAGGGGCTTCTAGGGTGTCCAGAGGACAGGGCCGTGGAGGCCAAGATCGTACCGTGAGTGACAGTTATGTGGAAACAGTCAACGAGAATGAGTCCTACGAGTCCGAGGAGGATTCAACGTATCGACCGGGAACTGAGCCGGTTGAGACCCCATATGATGGGGAGTATGATGAGGACAGTGAGGGGAGCGACGATGACGACGCTCTAGAAAGGATGGAGGAACTACTCCGTCAATTTCAGCAAGATCGTCAAAGGCGCCGGGCAAGACGTGCTTTGGGAGGGGCTTCAAGAAGGGGAAGCCATGCGGGTTCTAGGGGACATGTGGAGTCCCGAGTAGATCGAGGTGTCGAGGTTCCGATAATAAGGATCTCGAAGTACCTCAAAGAAGCAAGAGATTTGGGGTGTAAACCGTTCGATGGAACGAGAGATATATCCGTTGCGGCGGAGTGGATCAAGAGGTTCAATGAAGCGGCCCTTGATATGCAGCTGCCGCCAAACATGAAGATGAGAGTAGCAACGAGGTTGCTAGAAGGGATGGCGTCCACATGGTGGGACGGTGTCAAGGGGAAGTACGGTGAGGCCGTAACTTGGGAGAATTTCCGACAGGAATTCTTCAACCAATACTACTCCGACTTCGAGGTGAACTTGAAGAGGAGAGAATACACCAACTTGACCCAAGGAGGCAAGTATACCGTGAGGCAACTTGAGCACAAGTTCAGGGAGCTCGCGGAGTTCATACCGGAGTATGCTTGTGATGAGAACCGGATGGTGAATCACTTTTGGGATGCTTTGGATTTAGACGTGCGTGAGCGGGCAACACAATTGCCCAACATGACGTTTAGCCAAGTGGTGGAGCAGGGCCTGAAAGGGGAGAAAGAATGGGAAGAGAGAAAACTGAAAAACGCCGAGGAGGCGAAGAAGAGGAAATGGGAGAACACCGGCCCCCAAGGTTCTAGCAAGAAGGGGAACCACGGGGGAGGTGGGTCTTTCAGAATGCCCGCACCACCATCTAGGGGAAATCAAGGCCCAGGAGGGCAAAGCTCGAGGTCGCAAGGCTCGGGCATTAGCAGGTGCAACAACTGCAAGAGGAACCACACGGGCAAGTGCCGCGATCCCCCTAGGTGTTACCAATGCGGGGAGGCGGGACACTTGAGATCAAACTGCCCACAACTTGGGCGAGTCATGGGTGCAGGACCTAGCAGCGGGACCACGACAAGTAGGAACCGAGCAGGGGCACCTCACGCGAGCACGACGCACGGAGGGCCAAATACAAGCAACGCGCCATCCGTGAACCAAGGCAAGACCCAGGCTAGGGTCTATGCGATGACGGAGGCGGACGCACGTGCTAACCCGGACTCCGTGGCGGGTAAAATCTTAAACTCATGTTATTAACTCTATTGTATGCAATAGGAGTGTTTGGAATGTGCAAAATTTGAAACCCCGACGGTTTGGTCGGGATTGTAGGGGAAAGGGGAGGAAAAATCCCCGCCCTGGGCGAATGCCGCCCGGCATTTGACGAAAGCCGCCCGGCATTTGACGAAAGCCGCCCGGCTTTCGTCTTGAATTATTGGGAGAATGCTGCGGCGACGAATGCCGGCCGGTTTCCACCAAAAGCCGCCCGGCTTTCGTCAACAATTAACCTGTAAAATCCTCGCAACCAAAAACCGGCCGGCTTTTGTAAAGATCGACCGACTTTCATAAATGCCTGACCTGGGGAAATGTCTCGCAGCTGAAAGCCGCCCGGCTTTGGCGAAAGCCGCCCAGCTTTCGTTGGGCCTGGGGATTTCTGCGCTGCTGAAACCCGGCCGGGTTTCGTAGAAACCGGCCGGCTTTGAGACCATTTCCTGATTAAAACTGCGGCGACGAAAACCGGCTGGCTTTCATGAAAGCCGCCCGGCTTTCGTGATTTTCATATGAGAATTTTTCTCGCAGACGAAAACCGGCCGGCTTTCATGTAAAGCGGCCGGTTTTCACCTGGGTTAGTCCTAGAGTGGTTCTAAAGGTTAGAAACCGGGGAATTTTCAGACGGGTGTCAAACGGACCCTACCCG
Organism: Cuscuta europaea; assembly: GCA_945859875.1. Classification (NCBI taxonomy): domain Eukaryota; kingdom Viridiplantae; phylum Streptophyta; class Magnoliopsida; order Solanales; family Convolvulaceae; genus Cuscuta; species Cuscuta europaea. The sequence goes on along the minus strand of CAMAPE010000054.1, from coordinate 11,616,483 downwards.
AACCGCAACCAACACACTCTACGACTTAAGAAACGAGCCTATTAATTAGTTAGTGTGTCTTACATCACTTATGAATGTAGGAACACTAAGGATAAACGGGAGAGACGCAAGGATCCTTATTGATACCGGGGCGCAACGATCATTTGTGAGTGAGGCGTTCGCCAGTGGATTCAACGAACCACTTGTACCGATGACTCAAACCCTATTGGTGTCCACGCCTCTAGGGGATGATATCGAGAGAGATAGCCACTATCCATCGTGTGAGGTGGAGGTGGAGGGACATAACTTCACGTGTGATTTTGTACTGCTGAGTATGATCGAGTTCGACGCGATCCTTGGGATGGATTGGCTAGAGAAGCATCATGCTAGGGTTGATTGTTATACGAAGGTTCTTGAACTCGAAAACGGTGAAGGTTTGACCCTACGTTTTGAGGGAGATAGAGGTAAATCAAACAGTTGTATCATATCCGCCGTGAGAGCGAGGAATATGATGAGAAAGGGATGCCACGCATATCTAGCTTACGTGGTGGACAAAACCAAAGAAGAAATAGACATCAATGATGTGAGAGTGGTATGCAAGTATCCGGATGTCTTCCCAAAAGACTTGTCGGGGCTTCCACCCGATAGGGAGATTGAGTTCGTGATCGAGGTTGAACCCGGCACCAAACCAATCTCTATACCGCCATACAGAATGGCACCCGCTGAACTTAACGAATTGAAAACCCAATTGCAAGAGCTATTGGACAACTGTTTCATAAGGCCGAGTCACTCTCCGTGGGGAGCACCGGTCCTTTTCGTGAAAAAGAAAGATGGAACACTTCGAATGTGCATTGACTATCGTCAACTGAACAAGGTCACAATCAAGAATAGGTATCCCTTGCCTAGGATTGATGACTTGTTTGATCAGCTCCGAGGAGCGACGGTGTTTTCGAAGATTGACTTGAGGTCGGGGTACCACCAACTGAAGATAAAGAAGGATGACATACCAAGAGTGCATTCCGCACAAGGTATGGTCATTTCGAGTTCCTAGTTATGTCATTCGGGCTAACCAATGCTCCGGCGGCATTTATGGACTTGATGAACCGAGTATTTCATAAATACTTGGACCGGTTTGTGATTGTGTTCATAGATGATATCTTGATTTACTCAAAGAGTGAAGAAGAGCATGAAGAGCACTTGATACTTGTTCATGAGACACTACGGGAGAAGCAACTCTATGCCAAGTTTTCCAAATGTGAATTTTGGCTAAGGGAGATTGGTTTTCTCGGGCATGTGGTTTCAGGATCAGGGATTGCCGTAGATAACAAGAAGATTGAGGCCATTACTGAATGGGAGAGGCCAAAGAACGTCAAGGAAATTCGTAGCTTCCTTGGATTGGCGGGGTACTACCGAAAATTTGTGGAGAGATTCTCAGTTTTGGCATCGCCATTGACAAAGCTCACTCGAAAGGGGGCCAAGTTTGTATGGGATGACCGATGTGAGAAGGGATTCCTTGAACTGAAGAAGAGATTGACAGAGGCACCGGTACTCGCACTACCCAAACTGGGTGTGGGGTACGATGTCTACAACGACGCAAGCATCCAAGGGCTTGGGTGTGTCTTGATGCAGAATGGGAGGGTGATTGCCTATGCTTCACGACAGTTGAAGAAGCATGAGGTAAATTATCCCACTCATGACTTAGAGCTGGGGGCGGTGGTGTTCGCATTGAAGATTTGGAGACATTATCTCTACGGGGAAACATGTCATATATACACTGACCACAAAAGCCTGAAATACGTGTTTACTCAGAAAGAGTTAAACATGAGACAGAGACGGTGGATGGAGTTGATAAAAGACTACCATCTAGTTATCGAGTACCACCCCGGTAAAGCCAATGTGGTAGCGGATGCCCTGAGCCGAAAGAATTCGTCTGGGACATTGTTGACGAGTTTGAGGGCATTGAGAGCCTGATTGGAGGTATCTAGTGACGGCGCTTTGTTAGCTAGATTCGAGGTGAGACCTACACTACTTGATGAGATCAAGAAGTGTCAAGAAGCTGATGAGGAGCTCATGAAGGTCCAAGAACGCATGCTAGCAGGACCGGTTGAGGATTTCAGGGAAAGAGACGATGGTCTCTTATTGTTTCGTGATCGAGTGTGTGTACCGTTGGATGATGAGCTCCGAAAGTCCATCTTAGAGGAGGCTCATTCATCGGCGTATGCCATGCACCCGGGAGGCACGAAGATGTACTGTGATTTGAAGGAAAGCTACTGGTGGTCGGGTATGAAGAGGAAAATAGCCGAGTACATCAGTAGGTGTCTTACCTGTCAGCAAGTTAAGGCAGAACATCAGCATCCAGCTGGGTTGTTACAACCATTATCCATTCCTGAATGGAAATGGGAACACGTGACTATGGATTTCGTTTTAGGGCTGCCACGGACGATTAAGAATTATGACGCCGTGTGGGTTGTGGTTGATAGGCTCACGAAGAGTGCACACTTTTTACCTATCAACACCACCTATGCACTGGAAAGGTTAGCCAAGTTGTATGTGGATGAGATCGTGAGGCTGCATGGGGTTCCTATAACCATTGTATCCGATAGAGATCCGCGATTCACATCACGATTTTGGCCGAAGTTCCAAGAATCTATGGGGACAAAACTGAAATTCAGTACAGCTTTCCATCCGCAAACGGATGGACAATCCGAGCGGGTTATACAGATATTAGAGGATATGCTGAGAGCTTGTGCATTGGAGTTCCAAGGGAGTTGGGACAACCATTTGGCACTTGTGGAGTTTGCCTATAAGAACAGTTACCAGGCGAGTATAGGCATGCCTCCATACGAGGCATTGTATGGGAGGAGATGTCGTACACCTTTGTGTTGGGATGAGGTTGGCATGGCCAAACTCGAGAGCACGGAACTAGTGGAAATCACCAAGTCAAAGGTAAAGACGATTCGTGACAGACTTAAGGCGGCACAGGATAGACAGAAGAGCTATGCCGATAAGCGCCGAAGAGCCTTAGAGTTTAAGGTTGGGGATGAGGTATTTTTGAAGGTTTCACCTTGGAAAGGAATCATCCGATTTCAGAGCCGAGGGAAACTCAACCCACGCTACATAGGGCCATTTGTAATTCTTGAGAGAATTGGGGCCGTAGCATACCGATTACAGTTGACTCCGGAATTGGAAAAAATACATAATGTATTCCATGTGTCTATGCTTAAGAAGTATATTCCGGATCCATCTCATGTACTAGAGAAACCACCCGTGGAAATACGGGAAGACTTGAACTACGCCGTGCAACCGGTAAGGATACTTTATAGACAAGTAAAGAAGCTAAGAAGCAAGAAAGTTCCAATGTTTAAAATCCTTTGGAAAAGTGACCGAGTTGAAGAAGAAACTTGGGAGACGGAAGCTTTGATGAAAGAGCAATACGCGTCTTTATTTGAATGAGCATTGTGAATTTCGGGGACGAAATTCCCGTTAAGGGGGGGGGGTGAACTTGTAACACCGACCCCGAGCATATTTACTTTAGTAAATTATGTAATGAACCTTGAAAGATGATTTGTGAATTTGCGTAATTGTAAATTTTTATTATTTCTTTTTACGTGAATAGTAAATTGCATGTGGGGCCCACAGCGGGAACGGGGACCGCCCGATGATTCCCGAACCACATATTATATTCATCTTGGTCTAGATAATATGTATATGTTGGTGGATATTTTATTTGGGCCATAAGGAAGGCATGGAGTTGACCGGTTGGTCAAACGGGGCCCAATTACCGGTATTGGTAATTTAGCGGATAACAGCCCGAAATGAGTTTCGGGGACTCCTAAATTAATGTTGGGTAATGTACATCGTTTCTAAAGGCCCATAATTACTAGGAACACGTGATATATTTTATCCGGCCCGATAAAATAAAATATGACCAAAGTAGTCCGAAAAATACAACTTTCGGGGCCGATTATGCACATCGGGACATAAGGGGATGACCTCCCACATGAGTGGGGGCCACCCCACGATTTTATGTATCACAAATGACCAAGAAGCATGCTGGAACGTGCAGAGTAGGTGAGGAGTCTCATTTGAGACAAAAACCCATCCCTACACCCTTTCTACTCAATCAATTGTGTTGATTGAGAGGAGCCTATCTCCCTCCTCACTTGCAACCATCCGGCCAACTCAAAGGAAAGGAGAAGATCCAGCAACTCCTCATCAAGTTCAAGCTTGGAGGAAGTAAGGGGCAAGCAAACTCCAGTCGAAAACTAGCTAGGAAGAAGGTAAGAACTCAACTATCTTCTTGTAACTAGTTTTATGGTGTATGATTTTTAAGTAATCATATGGTGGATTAAACATGATGTTCTACACGTTTAAAAGTGTAGAATATTGATATAAAGTGGTGATATTTAACTTAGAAGAGTTGGTGAATCGATAGGAGTCGAAATCGCCGGAAACCGCCACTTTAAAGGAGCTGCTCGTTTCTGCAGAACACGAAAGCCGCCCGGCTTTCGTGAAAGCCGCCCGGCTTTCGTGAAAGCCGCCCGGCTTTTGCCCAGCAGCTCAGTTTTACATCTTCAATCGGCCTAGAACGGGGATTGATCGAGGGGCTTAGCGAAGGCAACTATTTCAGCACTTCATAAGGTGAGGATGGCTGACTATATTGCTTATAATTAGTGAGTTAATTTCGTAAGAATGCCTAAAGTGATTAGATGGAATTTTCATGGATTATTAATGACTAATAATGCCTAAATGAAAATAATATGGAAATGAGTAAGTGAATCATGATATACAAATTTAGAATAATTGTGTATGATTATGCGAAATGAATGGAACGGCGTGTTAATGAAATTACTATGATGACATCGTGATAAAATATACTTTACTACATGTATGAAATTCATGAATGGATTAAAGTGATATCTTTGATATTGAGATCAAACTATACTTGGGTTGAGAAATCAATGGAAATGAAATGCAAATTGGGAAATAGGAACTTGGTATGTTCTAAGGTTATCCAATTAGTATCAAAATACTAGTCGGGAAATTAATATAAATAAATGATGAAACAAATCCTAAGAGGTAGGATTGTGAATAGATATGCCTTAAGTAGTCTCAAGAGATACTTAAGGATGAATTGTATGAACACTAAGGTGTGATAGGGGTAGGCCTAAAGGCCACCTACGGGAATTGATTCTAGGCATAGGACTTGCTTGAGAATTTGATTATGAGAATAATTAGAGTTGGACTCTATGATGACATGGAGATGTAGTTGGGCCGAGCCCATGCCATGTAATATGATTAGCATGGAAACGTAGTTGGGCCGAGCCCTTGCCATGTATATGTGACCTCCGTGGAAACGTAGTTGGGCCGAGCCCTTGCCACGAAGTTATGGTTGGTATGGAAACGTAGTTGGGTCGAGCCCTTGCCATACAAATTTTGATATGATATATTGAGCTAGAGGATTGTATAAAGATGTAGTTGGGCCGAGCCCATGCTATACAATTGGGGCTCGATGGGACCCCACGGGGTTATCGTGACTCGCGGTCACGGGGGAATGGAAAAGATGAATTCTAAATGAGTATGGGCCTACGGGCCGACTACTTGACTTTATGTAAAGTAAGTACAGTTAAAAGAAAGAGGGGTAACCGAGGGTTATGGCCTATAATATAATAGTACCCTAAGTTGAGGGTCTTGGAAATTAAAACGTTGATTATACTTAGTATAGTTGCTATTGTACTTGTCAAATATTTCCAAGTACTGACCTCCCCTTCACGGGGGAGGCCACCTCACAATTTCAGGTAGAACTTGAAGGTCGCTGCCAGTGCCCGTTGCTTCGGGAGGAATCAAGGGAAGAAGACGTGGTTCGTGCTTCTCCCATTCTGTTTTAAAAACAATTACATTAATGCTCATGGATAATATTTTCTGAATAATTACTTTGGGGGCTTGCATGCCTAGTTATGCCAAGTGTGGCTCGAACAATTGTATTAATGCTTCCGCTGTTTTAAATGCATGTTTTACATTATGTTTGTTTATGGATGTACTATGTGTGAATGATATTCATGACGCCTTGTATAGTATGGATGAGTTGGACTGCGGTTGACTATTCGTACTGTACGGCGGGTTGTTGACGTGTCCGGCTAGGTCCGGGGCGTGACAATTTAATTGGTATCAGAGACTTAGTCCGTAAACACAACAGGCCCAAATCACAGCGTCCCGAGTACCAAGCAGCCAACAATACACACTAGGGGTGCCTTCGGCCCCTTGGCCGAAGGCTCCTGATACTCACAGAAAGGCTATTTTCAGCATACGAAGACACTGGGAGAAAACAGTAAAAACAGCATCCCTCGGCACCTAGAGCCCTCAGCACCTAGGGTGGCCCCGGTAGGAAGAGCCTTCGGTCAATCATCCACGGCCGAAGGCTTCCCCTCGACAGAATCTCCCACCCACATGCGCTAGATCAACGTACCAAGTACAAAAGTTACATCCAACCGCCGCATTAAATGCGGCCACATGTGAATGCCAGTGACACCCGGTTGATGTGACCCCTCGGCCGTTGGATGCGTGACACGTGTCCCCTTCTCGCATTTATCACTACTATAAATAGCGCCCCTTTTCCCCATTTGTAATCCAAGCGGAAACACGCTCACCACATTCTCAGCAATATACTCTCTCTCTTACTTTTGCTCTTACTTCTCTCTAACTACTCCCCGCAGTTACTCCTCGGATAACCTACCCCCCAGGTACACTTATCCATCATTTGGTTCTCTCGTTGAGAGGTCGAATAATCAAGTAAGAACCCCCCCCCCCCTCGCCAAACACAAAACACCTAGCGAAAATGGTGAGAACAACTCGTGCCAACTCCAAGAACGTTGAGGACAGGAACCTGACCCTCGGCGAAGTCGACGACCCCGAGGCCTCTAACAGGGCTCCCGGGGGCGGCATCATCGCCGGGTTGGATCAGACGGCTGTCGACCTACGCCTTCAGATTCAACAAAATGCCCCCGATGCCCGCCTCGGCATCGAGGCTAAAAAGAAGGACCGGAGCGAAAACCAAGTTAGCCCCCCGGTCATCACTATCGACGTGCAGTCGGCGTTTTCCGCCTTCATCCAAACGCTCACCCAGAACCCGGGTGCCTTCGGCTCTTTGGTTCCCCTTCAACCTCAGGTTAGGGAAAACATCATGCTGCCCCCTCATCCACACCCCCTCGGGAACCTTGTCCTTCGGATTGGGAACGTTGAGGGGGTCGTGGCCCAAGATACAGCCTCCCAGGAAGTCCAATCCCGGGACCGCCACAACATGAACAAGGAGCAGCCCCGGACCTCCGCCCTCGAGAGACTCGGAGGGGCGCAAGACCGTCGAGGGGTCCAAGACCGCCTCAGGGGGAAGGTGCTCCAAAGGCCTCAGGAAAGTGGCGGATCCGTTTCCCGGACGAATGAAAGACGTCCCCCTCACGACAAAGGCAAGACACCTCTCCATGCCGACGACGCCCGTCACCACATCAACCAGGCCCACTCGGCCCGTGTCCGTTCGCAGGGGGCGGAGGCCCTCCCAAAGGACCCCCGGGACGAAATCATTGCGGCCCTCCAGCGCCGGCTTGACGAGATGGAGGCCACCAAAGCGCACGCCACCACTTCTGCCCCTCATACAGACCTGAAGTATGAGGCCATGTTCGCCAAGATGGAGGAGATGCAGAAGAAGATAGCTGAGGGCTCCGGGAAACCCACCATACAACTCCGGACCCGGACGCCATTTACCCCAAGGGTATTGGCGGCCCAGATCTCGGAAAAATACCGAGGGCAACTCATCAAGCCCTACGACGGAAAAACTGACCCCCAGGAGCACTACAGTAGGTACCAAAACAGTATGATGATGGTGGGGGCATCGGATGAGTATTTGTGCCGCTGGTTCCTCTCCACCTTAGAAGGACCGACTTACGAATGGTTCAATCGATTGCCCGAAGGCTACATCGACTCGTGGCAAGAACTCACCCAGCGATTCTTGACACAATTTGCGGGAAGGCGCCGAACAAGAAAACACTTCTCCCACTTGCTGACAGTGAGGCAAAGGAAAGAGGAGACCCTTCAGGACTTCTTGGAGCGCTGGAGAATGGAGGCTGATAAAGTTGATGGCGCAGACGACGGGACCCTCCTGGCCCTCCTCCAAACAGTGCTCCGTCCCGGTAACTTCTCAAGGAGCCTCATCATCGACCCCCCCCCCCCCCCCCCGATTACATAAGGGCCCTACAGCGGGGGGGGGGGACCGATACGCCGAGGCCGAGGAGGTGGAGAAATGCCCTCGGTCAAATGATAAAGGCAACCGGGGGCCGGTGGCTCCTCATAATCAACCAAAGGGTTCAGCACCCCCCAGTGATCGCCCCCGGCACGCAAGCCAATCCCGGGGAGGTTACAAGGGTAACCCGAAGGCTTGGGCGCAACCTGTTCTCCTGGAGCATCCTCAGAACCCTTTAACGCACCCCATCAGCGTCATCCTCGACTTCGTTGAGGAGAGGGGTCTGTTGGAGCGAGATTCTCGCGCACCCCCGGAGGTATATGCCATCAATCCAAACTACCCCTACTGTCGCTTCCACCGACATCAAGGGCACAAAACCGATGAAGACAGCCATCGAGAGGTTAATACAGGCGGGCCATCTGTCCCAATTTGTCCAAGGCCCTCAGCAACATGGTCCTCCCTACCAAGGGCCACCCCGAGGGCGCCCAGCGAAAGCAAACGCTTGGGTTAACCCAAACACCATCCCCCTCGGCAGGAAGAGGGAGATCGGGAATTTGGAAGAGGAAGAAGAAGAGTGCCCCCATGGCCTCGAGAAGAAGCACCACATCCTCATGATCACTGGTGGCAACACGGGGGGAGACTCCACCAGCCAACGGAAGAACTGGGCTCAATCGCTATACGTGGGGGAAGTCACTCACATGCCCCCGGTAAATCGGCTGATGGAGGAACCCATCACCTTCACTAACGCCGATCTCCCCCCGGTTTCCTCTCCGCACAGGGATGCCCTCGTCATCCGTACGGAAATCAATGATACTATCATCCACAGAACTTACGTTGACACAGGCAGCTCCGTCAATGTAATGTATCTCAGCACCTTCAGAGAGCTGCACCTGGATAGGGGGTCCCTTCGGCCCATCAAGCCCCCTCTTGCCGGCTTCACCGGTGACACCATTGATTCCGAGGGGGTCATAACCCTCCCAGTATTATTCGACGACGGGCTCCATAGAGCCAAGCTCGAAGTGGAATTCGTCGTCGTCAACATCGAGTGCACCCACAACATCATCCTCGGCCGGCCAGCCCTCGAGGATCTCGAAGCCATAATCTCCATGAGGCACCTCTGCCTCAAGTTCCCAGCCGAAGGGGGCATCGGCTACTGAAGGGGAAATCAGAAACTTTCCCGCACTTGCTATCTCCAGGTGACAAAGAAGGTTAGCAAAACCGAGTTCCGTGTCGACACCATCACCGGGGCTATTGAAGAGGAGAAGAAGAGGCTGAGGGCTGAACCGGCCGAGGACGTATAAGACTTTGCGCTCGATCCGGCCAAGCCAGAGAGAGTCGTGAAGATCGGAGCCCAGCTCCCTGAAGACTTGAAGACTGGCATCATCAACGCCCTCCGCGCCTAGTCCATTGTTTTTGCGTGGGGGCCAGAGGACATGTTGGGGATCAGCCAAAGGGTCATCACCCACCGCCTCTCGGTGGACCCTTCGGCTAAACCAGTACAACAACGAAGAAGACCCCTCTCGGCCGAGAGGAGGGAATTTGTGAAGAAGGAGGTCGCCATGCTCCTCTCTATTAAGGACATCAAGGAGGTAAAATACCCCTCATGGCTAGCAAACGTAGTCCTCTCACAAAAGCCTCCCACCTTCCACATGAGCGTGGACTACACAGACCTCAACAAGGCGTGCCCCATGGACCACTTCCCTTTACCAAACATTGATCAATTGGTAGATGAGACCGCGGGATGCGAAATCATGTCCTTCCTCGATGCCTTCCGAGGGTATCACCAAATTTTCATGCACGAGGAAGATGCCGAAAAAACAGCCTTCATGAATCCCGAGGGCATCTTCTGCTACCTTGTAATGGCCTTCGGCCTCAAAAACTCAGGCGCCACTTACACCCGGATGGTGGCCAGGGTATTTCAGGCTGTCCTAGGGTGCACCATGGAGGCGTATGTTGACGACATGATCGTAAAAAGAAAACAGTCCTCCAGCCATGCTGACGACCTCAGAGAAATCTTCGCCATCATTCAGAAGTTCAACCTTCGGCTAAACCCGAAGAAGTGCACCTTCGGCGTGCAAGGAGGCAAATTCTTAGGCTACATGGTGAGCCAAAGGGGTATCGAGGCCAACCCCGAGAAAATCTAGGCCATCATCAACATGGAGCCCCCACGCAACGTGAAGGAGGTCCAATGGTTGACGGGCCGCCTAGCAGCCCTCAATCGCTTCCTATCAAAATCGGCAGAGAAGTCCTTACCCTTCTTCGAGATCATGAGAAAGACCGCCGGTTTCCAGTGGACTTCAGAGTGTCAGGAGGCCTTTGAGGAACTGAAATGGTACTTATCTTCACCCCCTGTGCTCTCTAAACCCAAGGTAGGGGAGACCCTATACCTTTACCTTGGTGTTAGCCCGGCAGCCATCAGCTCAGTACTCATCCGAGAAGAGGATGGCGTCCAACATGCCATCTTCTATGTTAGCAAGACCCTCAGGGAAGCGGAACTCCGGTATTCCCCTGTGGAAAAAACAGTGTTGGCTATCGTTTGGACTGTCAAGAAGTTGGGCCATTACTTCCAAGCTCACCCGGTCCAGGTCCTCACTCACCAACCCCTCGGCGCTTTGATGAGGAGCCCCACCAGCTCCTCCCGAATGGTAAAATGGGCTGTTTTCCTGAGCCAATACAACATCGACATCCGTCCTAGGCCCGCCATCAAGGGTCAAGCCCTAGCAGACTTCGTGACGGAGTGCACGGCAAGATCAGCCATGGACGAGGAGCCCTCGGCCCCTTCGGATGATTGGTGGACCCTCTACACCGACGGCTCCTCCGCTGTCAAAGCATGTGGAGGAGGGGTGGTTCCCATCTCACCCGAAGGCTTCCGGGCCTATTATGCAATCCGCTTCTCCTTCAAGGACTCCAACAATGAATCCGAATACGAGGCCCTCCTCTGTGGCCTTCGGCTGGCAGCTAACATGAAGGCCCTCCACGTCAAGTGCGACTCCAAGTTAGTCGCCGGCCAAATTTACGAGGAGTACGAAGCCAAGGAAGAATGAAGCAGTACAAAGAAGCGGCCAAAGAGTTGCTTAAGGTATTCGAGGCACACTCTCTTACTCAAATACCGAGGTCTCAAAACTCCGAGGCCGACATTTTATCAAAGCTCTCGGCCGAATCCCCTGAGCATATCTCAAAGATTTCCAAGATCGAAGAGCTCAGCCTCTCCAGCATACATGCTAGCCCCGTCATGCCCATACAACAAAGGCAAGAGGACTGGATCTCAGATATTGTCGCCTTCATCACCACAGGGCAACTGCCTGAGGATGAGGCCCGTGCCAATCTAGCAAAGCTGAGGGCTCCCAGCTACACTATCGAAGACGGAAGGCTTTACAAAAGATCATACAACGGGACATTACTTCGGTGCCTTCATCAAGATGAAGCCGAAGTTGCGATGGAGGAAGTGCACGGTGGCACTTGTTCAGCTCACCAGGGACCCTTCTCCATGTCCCGAAGGCTCATAATTCAGGGCTACTTTTGGCCTACAATGTCCCGGGATTGTGCGGATCTAGCCCGAAGGTCTACCGCATGCCAACACTTCCAGAAAGCCCCCGGCAGGCCAGCGGTCAACTATGCCCCCATCAGCACATCCATACCCTTCGCTCGATGGGGCATACACCTTGTGGGCCCTCTGCCGAGGGGTACCTCCAACAACAGGTACATCATCGTCGTCGTCGACTATTTCACCAAATGGGTGGAAGCTGAGCCCCTCGCCAGCATCACTGAGGCCAGGTGCCATCATTTTGTTCTCAAGAACATCCTCATAAGGTTTGGCGTCCCCCAATAAATCATCTCCGACAACAGGACTCAGTTTGAGGCAGCCCCCTTCTGTGCCCTCCTAGAGGCATGGGGCATCAAACACACCTTCTCATCCGTTGCCTACCCTCAAGGCAACGGTCAAGTGGAAAACGCCAACCGGACCTTGCTCGAGGGCCTAAAGAAGAAGCTGGAGGCCGAAGGGGGTGGTTGGGTAGAAGAGCTCCACAACATCTTATGGGCCTACTGCACCACCCCTCAGCAAGCAACAGGCGAGACACCCTTCTCCCTTTGCTACGGATTTGAAGCTAAGGCCCCCACTGAGGTAACTCTTCCGACCCGAAGGGTCACACAATATGATCCCGAGGTCAACGACGCCAATATGGCCCTTGACCTTCACCTTATCTCAGAACGCCAAGAGCAAGCCTTCATACACGCGGAAAACTACCGAAGGCAAGTGAAGAGTTACATTGACGCCAAAGTCCGCTCCCGGGAATTCCAAGTGGGGGACTATGTCCTCCGAAGAAGGGAAGCTAGCCAACCAACCGAGGGAGGAAAGATGGCACCAAAGTTCGAAGGCCCCTACATTGTAGCGGCCATCATCAAACCAGGAACTTACAAACTTAAACGCCCCAATGGGACCGAGGTCCCTAGACATTGGAATGTACATCACTTAGTCAAATTTTATCAGTAATAGAGAGGCCAAGCCCTCATAACTAGTGAATGTATTACCCTACGGCCCAAGGCCTCCGATTTTGAAGAATGAAGATATATTGAAGACACAAAAACAGAAGACGAGACTATCATGAGCGGCCAAGCCCTCATACGAGCTCCCGGCCCAAGGCCTTTTCGTAACAGGACCCTTCGGCAAGTGCCGAGGGAACATATCATCTACTACCTGCAACGAAGGAGGAAAAACACCAAGTGTTTTCTCCTCAAAGAAGACCCTTCGGCACCAAGTACCGGTGGTAGACTCTCCTATCACTTGCAACAAACAGAAGAGAAAACACCAAGTGCCGAGGGTACGCACTCCTATCAACCTACAACAAACACCCAATGTTTTCAAAGAAGACCCCTCAGTATACCGGGGGCCGTATACCGGAACAAACACCAAGTGTTGTTTCTAAAGCCGTACCGCTCGAGGACGCATATGCCGAAGGCGCCACCTATCGGTGCCGGTAGCACGTAGTGCCCTCGGCCATTTGCAACCAATGTGCAAATGAAAACCCTTCCCTGAAACGCTTTCCGCGTCACTACCCCAAGGGTATGATAGGCAAGTAATATGCCCAGGATTCGACTTTCAAAAACGGAACGCTCTCCGCGCCATTTCCCCCCAGGGATTGGCAGGCATCTAATATGCCCAGGATTCGACTTCCAAACCGAAACGCTCCCCGCGCCACTACCCCAAGGGTGTGGCAGGCCACGGACTATGTCTGGCGCCGAGGGGATGACTTTCAAAACTGAGGCGCTTTCTGTGCCATCTCCCAAAGGGAGACAGGCTACAGACCATGTCTTGTGCCCAGGAAACGACCCTCGATCCTCTCGGCACTCGGAAGGTTAACCCAAGGGGGGAGCTAATGGTGTATTCTGTTGCCTCCCGATAGGCCCAGCCTTACCAAGAAACCAAGTTTCTTGAAGCCTTCCCTTCACTACCAAAAAAAAAAGGTTGGGGTGGTGAAGGGGAGTAGACTCGGCGAGAAATCAATGAGTACACAACTCCAACAAATCACATCAGAATGCCCTTCGGCATCACAAGGGGTTTTAAAATCATACCGAGGGCTCCCCACGGGAACACCTTCGGTGCCTGAAAGCTCCTAAATTCCCGAAGGATGCCATTCAACAAACATCACCAGGAAAGGGCTAAGTCCTCAATTTGGTCGCCTACGACATCCATCAACACCGAAGGCTCTAATCCTACAAAAGGGATAGAATTGGTTAAGTCCACCCAACAACATTTCAAGGAACGCCGAAGGCACCTACTCCCCATCGGCACCTGCTACGACATCAATGTTCTACGAAATTTCCTAAGTCCACCCTTTGGAAACATGACAAGGGTCGAAGTCTCTTATGATCAACAAAGATCAAAGGCATCTACTACTACTCACCGAGGGCCAGTCTCACAGGCCGAGGAAGTTTTTCCAAGTCTACAAAGTTGGGTGCCCTCGGGACTACCACAATGACCGAGGGAGATGCCATCTAAAAATCTGCAAACCTGAAGGCTTCACATACCGATGGCCAGATGATATTCAAACACTTAGAAAATTTATAAGTCCTAAAGTGCTGGGCCCTTTATCATTCAACCGAAGGTGCGCTACGACAAGGCTCTCACAATCATTCTAAGTCCTAAATGCTTTGCCTCCGGTCACCTCATGAAGGCTACACAGAATCAGAGGGAAGGAATTAGCCGAGGGCCAAGTGATGAACAACACTTAGAAAAAATTCTTCAGTCCTGAACATTTGGCCCTCAGTGAAATATTCAGATGACTAAAGGGACCTAGTAGCCGAAGGATACGAGATGCACTATACTTAGGAAAATATTTTCTAAGTCCTAAAAGTTGGCCCCTCGGCCAAATTACCGTACAAGCATACATTCATACACAAAGGAATGAAAAGACGAAGGCATACATTTAAAAATAAAAACATATTACATACAAAAGCCCGGAGGCATCAATTCATCAAAAACATAGGGCAGGGTGTTCATAAGGGCCGGAGCCAAAAGTTAACAATGTGATTACAAAGGTGCATCAAGAATTGTTCAGAGTACAAATTACAAATCGGCAGCTGCGGTGTCACCCCCGTCGACAGCTTTGGAGGTGGCTTCACCTTCGGACTCATATCCATCACCCCCAAGGCCGCATTCCCTGAGGGTCTCCGAATCTTCAAGCACCGGCCTCTCTTCACCTTCGGGGAGGGGCACCCTGACGTCTGGTTGCCGAGGGGGAAGGCCATAAGATTCGGGCTGGAACTCCTCCGGCGAAAGTTTGAAGTGCCTCGCAAGCTTTCGGTAGATGAGGCGCTAGGTGAAAAACTCCCCACCTTGATAATAGGAGTCACCCTTCTTAGCAAGCCATATTTTGTCGGGGCCTCCAACCCAAGCATCCACTGAAGCCTCCACCACCGAGGACATCCACTCCTTCTACTCCTCTGCTCTCCACCCCTCGACGGTAAAGGTGGCTACAACATCCTCCCGGGCCTTGGCGGAGGCCTCTTCTTTAGCCACACGAGCTTCCTCGGCAGCAACGCGAGCGGCTTCGGCAGCAGCCTTCCCGGCCTCAGCCAGGCCCTCGCTCTTCCCCTCGGCCCTTGCAGCTTGCACTCGCTGTTCCATGCTATCAGTGGCCAAGCGGAGGGAATCCTCGGCCTCAACCAGCCTCTTTCTAAGGTCGGAAGCTTCCCCTTCAGCAGCACCCTTCGCCTCCTTCATCTACTCACCCTTCGAAGATACTCACAGAGGCCCATGAAGTTCTACGGTCAACAAGGATAATGGTTAGACATGGTGAACGCAATACGTAAGAACTAAAGCGAATACAAAGGAAAAGGAAAAGAGTGACTCACGGAGGCACTGCTCAGCAGAATCTTGGCCTCAAGGGAGTCCTCGTCCATCCTAGTGAGGGCCAGCCGATCGGCCGAGGGCAGCCTCTGGCTCATCAGCACCGACGGGTTGAGGCTACCCTCCAGCACGGATGCCCCCTTCGGCACTATCGCCTCCAACTTCTCCCGACCGAAGAAGTCTTGGTTGATGTGCTCCTGAGGGGTAGGGGCGGAGGCGTGCCCCTCGTCTACGATGACGACAACATCAGCGGCCGACTGCTTGCCGGAGGCCGCGACTTTCAACTTCTTGGCCGGGGGCTCGGTCCCCTTGCCACAGTTCCTTTTCTTCATGGCCCCAACACCTTTGGACCCCCAGCACCAGCACCGACAGTAGCAGCTTGGGAGGACTCCTCCCCGGCGGAAGCGCCCACTGGACCCTTTTTCTTCCCTTTGGCATTCTTCAAGGAGAAGAGAGAGCTCACGTCCATATTATTACCTGCAAAGATAAGACACAAAATGATTAGGCCGAAGAGTATCAATTACAATGACGTGGATTGAACAAAAAAAACGAAGGAAAATTCTCTGAGTACAAAACGCATAACCCTTCGATAATCACCTCCGGCTCCCTCGAATACGCGATATATCGGAGGGTATCTTTCATCCGACGAACCCCTCGGCGATACTGCCAGAAGCCGAGCTTGAACAGTTCATCTGGGAGAGTAACGTCTTTGATTTTCACATGCTTGTCGGACCCCTCCGGTTTCTTGGCGAGTATCCTGCTGTTCTTCTCGAGGGCCGCACTCCTTACCTTCAGATGACGCCGAAAGCTGTTGCGTACCAGAGCCGGAAAGGGGTTCTCCTCCAGGCGTATGTAACAATACCTATCCTTCCATCCCTTGTGGGACGAAGGCACGTCATCGAAAAGCCTGAACTCCGGTACTTGTTGCAGGTTGGAAAAGCCCTCAGCATTCGAATGCCCCCCCCCTCCGGCACAGGTTAAAAGACATGAAGAATTGGTAGAGGGTAGGTGGCACCCCTCGGCTCCGGCACAAGGAGAGATAGCCAGCCACATAAGAGTGGTTGTTGGGCGTTAGCTGACAGGGGGCCAGCCCCACGAACCTCAGATACTCCAGCAGAAAGGGGTGGAGCGGAAAGCGGAGCCCCATCTCCACTGACAGGGTATGAACAGCCAAGTAGCCCTCGGGTGTGTATCGTAACAGATCATCGGGCCCTGGCTCCACCACACGTGCTGAAGGGCCAACCAGAATTTGAATGGCCTGGTACTCCGCCGGGGATGCCCTCGTCTTCAACTCTAGGGCGGCTGTGTTCAGGAATGAGTGGACCTCGGGTATACCTACTGGCCGCCCGGCGTTCACGGCTGCTTGTGTCTTCTTCGGAGCAGCCCTCTTCTTCTTCTTTTTCCCGGGAGCCACACTAATAGGCGTCGGTTTCAAGGGACGAGATGTGCTGGCTTCGCCTGCATCGCGAGGGGGAAGAACAGCAACGGTGACCTTCATCCCCTCTTTTTGCTCCTCCTGCTTAGCTACTTGAATGGCGAGGGCCATCTCTTCGTCCTCGTTTACTTGTTCAAAGTCCTCGGCTTCGACCTCGGCCCTGAGGTCCTTCTCCACCTCCATGGCCACAGCAGCGTCATCACCCGCCGAAGACTCCGCGCTCGAAGGTTCAACGTCAGAGTATGTTTCCGCCTCAACTGAAGGCTCCCTCGAAATGTCTTGGGAATCACTTTGTGAAGACATTTTTGATACTAAACCGAGGGTTCGAAGGGAGATTCTAAAGGCTCCAAGCTACAAACACTTAATCTAAGGTCGGGAAGCGAAGTATGCAAGAATTACCGAGAACGGAGCAAGAATTGACCTCTGAGAACTGGTTTTGACTGAAGGCCGGAGCTTCTCTCTCTACAAAATTCGGCAGAGCTTCGCTAACAACAATGATCACACAAGAAGAGCGGTCCTTGGCCTTGGGTATTTATAGGCACCACAAATATGGGCTTGGGCCGGAAACCGGGCCTCCGGTTACAAAATGATCATTAAAACGAACGCACGCCACGTGGAGGCCCCCCTCCAACTGCTATATTTCCGACGTTACATCTTCCAACGGATCTATTAAAACGGCTATATTCTGGGAACCCGGCCTGTCTCCTTCACTCCTCTTCATCAAGAGGAGCCCCCGGGTACACTTACCCAGAGGTGCTCCCGGCCTGTGCCCCCATACTACATCACAAGTGCCTTCGGGCTCACTCCTTCAAAAGCCCGCGGCTTCGTAACGGGCACACCCCTCAGGAACACTCAGCCCTCAAACACTTTGAGGACCACGTAACCCCCGGGGAGCACATCTTCATCAACAGTTGCCCCCGGCTACGCAACAAGGAAACCCCTCGGGGCACCACAACCCCCAACTTGTCAACAAACAAAGGACCCCTCGACCACACAGGAAATATCACCTACATTCATCGCGCCCTCATTCTCATGAATTAAGGGCTCCCCTTCGACATGTCCCAGGATATCAGAAGCAAGCCTTCGGCAAAGCAACACACGCGCCCTCAGACAAGGATAGCCTTCGGCAAGAATACTGCCACTCATTTCTGACCAGAGTTTCACCTTTTCGACTCATCATTGGGGGAATTCGGTGCACTCTTTTTCCCTCATTAGAATTTTTTCCCACAGGGTTTTTTCTAATGAGGTTTTTAACAAGGCATCCCCCCAAAATGAAACGAAAAGCGTCACCTCTCGGCTTCATATTGCAGGCAAGCACTACTCTACTCCTTTTCACCACTTCACAAGTGCCTCAAGGAGTGGGGGACTGGAGAACCCCTTCGGGGAAAATCTCAAAATACAAAAAATATCAAAAAACTTCCACAACGACTAGAGAGAGAGAAAATTCTCCCGTCTAAGACTAAAATCCTAAAATGTAATTTTATCTTGTTATACCTAAAAGTAATACATTGGAGAGAGAAAATGCTCTCGCCTAAGCATTCTCCGCCTAATAAAATCCTAACTAAAATGTAAATTCACTTTTCGCAAAAAAAATCAGCATCATCTTATCTTCTTATACCTAAGAGCACTACATTGGAGAGAGAAAATTCTCTCGCCTAAGCATTCTCCGCCTAAAATCCTAAAATGTAATTTCACTTTCCGCAAAAAATATCATATATCTAAAAGCACTACACTGGAGAGAGAAAACTTTCTCGTCTAAGCCTAAAATCCTAAAATGTAATTTCACTTTCCACGAAAAAAATACGAGTTGTACGCCTCTCCTGCGAAAAATCTCCCGCCTAAGCCTAAAATCCTCAAAGAATACTGCCACTCATTTCTGACCAGAGTTTCACCTTTTCGACTCATCATTGGGGGAATTCGGTGCACTCTTTTTCCCTCATTAGAATTTTTTCCCACAGGGTTTTTTCTAATGAGGTTTTTAACAAGGCATCCCCCCAAAATGAAACGAAAAGCGTCACCTCTCGGCTTCATATTGCAGGCAAGCACTACTCTACTCCTTTTCACCACTTCACAAGTGCCTCAAGGAGTGGGGGACTGGAGAACCCCTTCGGGGAAAATCTCAAAATAGAAAAAATATCAAAAAACTTCCACAACGACTAGAGAGAGAAAATTCTCTCGTCTAAGACTAAAATCCTAAAATGTAATTTTATCTTGTTATACCTAAAACTAATACATTGGAGAGAGAAAACGCTCTCGCCTAAGCATTCTCCGCCTAATAAAATCCTAACTAAAATGTAATTTCACTTTCCGCAAAAAAAATCAGCATCATCTTATCTTCTTATACCTAAGAGCACTACATTGGAGAGAGAAAATTCTCTCGCCTAAGCATTCTCCGCCTAAAATCCTAAAATGTAATTTCACTTTCCGCAAAAAATATCATATATCTAAAAGCACTACACTGGAGAGAGAAAACTTTCTCGTCTAAGCCTAAAATCCTAAAATGTAATTTCACTTTCCACGAAAAAAATACGAGTTGTACGCCTCTCCTGCGAAAAATCTCCCGCCTAAGCCTAAAATCCTAAAATGTAATTTCACTTTCCGCCAAAAAATCATCATTTATACCTAAAAGCACTACACTGGAGAGAGAAAATTCTCCCGCCTGAGCATTCTCCGCATAAAATTTTAAAATATAATTTCACTTTCCACAGAAAAAATCATCATCATAATCATAATAATAATCATCATCATATACCTAAAAGCACTACACTAGAGAGAGAAAATTCTTCCGCCTAAGACTAAAATCCTAAAATGTAATTTCATCTTGTTATACCTAAAAGTAATACATCGGAGAGAAAAAATGCTCTCGCCTAAGCATTCTCCGCCTAATAAAATCCTAACTAAAATGTAATTTCACTTTCCGCAAAAAAAATCAGCATCATCTTATCTTCTTATACCTAAGAGCACTACATTGGAGAGAGAAAATTCTCTCGCCTAAGCATTCTCCGTCTAAAATTCTAAAATGTAATTTCACTTTCCGCAAAAAATATCATATATCTAAAAGCACTACACTGGAGAGAGAAAACTCTCTCGTCTAAGCCTAAAATCCTAAAATGTAATTTCACTTTCCACGAAAAAAATATGAGTTGTACGCCTCTCCTGCAAAAATTCTCCCATCTAAGCCTAAATTCCAAAAATGTAATTTCACTTTGCGCAAAAAAAAAAGAGTTAGGCGCCTCTCCTGAGAAGCCTGTGTCCTCCTCTTCCGCACCAGACTCAACTTCTTCCTCAGAGCTCTTCTCTAAGTTCTCACACCAAATCCTCATATACCTAAAAACACTACACTGGAGAGACAAGATTCTCCCGCCTATAGGTAAAATGGTCAAATAGTTCTTTCTACTATTTTCAACTCATCACTTATCATCATCCTATACCTAAAAGCACTACACTGAAGATAGAAAATTCTCTCGCCTAAGCATTCTCTGCCTAAAATCCTATACCTAAAAATCATATACCTAAAAACACTACACTGGAGAGAGAAAATTCTCCCGACTAAGCTTAAAATCCTAAAATGTAATTTCACTTTCCATGAAAAAATACAAGCAAGTTGTACGCCTCTCCTCAGAAAATTCTCTCGCCTAAGCCTAAAATCCTACTCCCTCCGGTCCCTATTAAAGTTCCCAGTTTGACTTCACACAGATTAAGAAAATAATCTGGAAAGCACTACTCTGGAAAGAGAAAATTCTCCCACCTAAGCATTTTCCGCCTAAAATCCTAAAATGTAATTTCACTTTCCGCAAAAAAACATCATCATCATCATAGACCTAAAAGCACTACACTTGAGAGAGAAAATTCTCCTGCCTAAGCTAAAATCCTAAAATCTAATTTCACTTTCTATAAAAAAACAAAAAAAAGAGTTAGGCGCCTCTTCTGAGAAGCCTGCGTCCTCCTCTTCCGCAACAGACTCAACTTCTTCCTTAGAGCTCTTCTCTAAGTTCTCACACCAAAATCTTCCTATTTATTATACCTAAAAGCACTACACTAGAGAGAGAAGATTCTCCCGCCTAAAGGTAAAATGGTCAAATAGTTCTTTCTACTTTTTTCACCTCATCACTTATCATCATCATCATCATCATATACCTAAAAGCACTACACTGGGGAGAGAAAATTCTCCCGCCTAAGCCTAAAATCCTAAAATGTAATTTCACTTTCCGCAAAAAAAAAACAAAAAAAGAGTTGTACGCCTCTCCGATCCTGAGAAATATGTGTCCTCCTCTTCCGCACCAGACTCAACTTCTTCCTCAGAACTCTTCTCTAAGTTCTCACACCAAATACTCCTATACCTAAAAGCACTACACTGAAGAGAGAAGATTCTCCCGCAAAAAGGTAAAATGGTCAAATAGTTCTTTCTACTATTTTCCACTCATCACTTAAACCCTTCTTTTAAAAAAACATGATGAGTGTCCGCTTACTTTTAAAATACAAATCAATCAAGTCATTTTGACATGCTAAAGCAAGTTAGGTGCGAAAATCTAAATTAGGACTATTGATAAATCTTATAAAAAATTGAAAAATAATGTAATAACAATATAAAAAATAGTAAAAATATAAAAAACTTATTTGAGATTAATAAAATATAGCACATCTATATTATAATAAAATGTTTAATCTTAAATATAGCATCCATTTAACTATATTTAAATATTAATATTGAATCTTAAATACGGTATCAATGGCACACCAACATTTTTTTGAAGCTCTTAGTCGGTTGAAGTATGAGAGGCATCCTTCGCTCCTCCACTCATTGTGATGTGAGCTTGTTTTTAGTAGGGAGTCAATTATATTCAGGTATGACTTCAGACATATATTGTTTGTGGTTCTGTAAGACATGAGGCAAGATATTGTACGTAGAACCTCAAACTCTGCATTCATATAGTCATATTGTATTGCAGTTACACAACCTACGAGCATGAGACTTGGAAGGATGGATGGTGAGCCAAGTTGCCCCAATATCCAATCTCTTACGGACCATCACTCAATGATATATTGAACGATATTATTGTTCCATTGGTATCTGATCCTGTTGAATCTATTGTTGAACATTTCTCATAACTTCTTAATTCAAAGTAATATGACTTCATATCTTTATTTCAAGTCTATTCTTGCTCAATATATGTGGTTGATGAGATAAAGAATACATGTTATGTCTGATAGATTCAGAGCTAAATACTCATATAAGCTTAGATTTAGCTTATCATTTAGCTCAGATAGTGACCTTCTATACGAGATGCATTCTTTTAACTAAATGTTCTGAATTTTAAACAACATTAAATGTCCCAATTTGTCAATTCAATAGCTATAGCTGAAAACTTATGAGGAGTATAGATCATTCATCCGAATTGTACTATAGAGTAATTTTTGTTATAGTGTGGTTCACTTCTGCATTTTTCAAAGACAACTGGGCTGTTGTTGGAGATGATGTTATAGAAGCTGTTAATGGTTTCTTTGATTCGGGTAGGCTATTGAAGCAAATTAATCACACGATTATTTCTTTAATTCCTAAGACCTCACACTCTCCCATGGCTTCAGATTTTAGACCTACTGCTTGTACAAATGTTATCTATAAGGTCATCACTAAGATTACTGCTAATAGAATGATTCCATGTCTACCGGGCTTGATTGATCATGCTCAAGGGGCTTTTGTTAATGGTAGACTTATGATGGATAACATTTTCTTGGCACAGGAGCTTGTTAAGGGGTACACTAGAAAGCATTGCTCTCCTAGATGTATGATTAAGGTGGACCTTAGGAAAGCTTATGATACCATCTCTTGGGACTTTCTTAAAAGTGTACTCCTTAACATTGGCTTTCCTTTGAAATTTGTTAATTGGATAATGGAATGTGTCTCTACTCCTTCTTTTTCAATCTCCCTAAATGGGACCTTACATGGTTTCTTCCGTGGGAAGAGGGGCCTTAGACAAGGGGATCCTATGTCCCCTCTTTTGTTTGTGCTTTGCTTGGAATACCTGTCTAGACTTCTAAACATGAAAACTATGTCTGGTTTTAATTTTCATCCCAAATGTGGTAGCTTGAAAATCTCACATCTTGCATACGTTGATGATCTTATGTTATTTTGTAGAGGTGACATGTACTCTATCAAGATCTTAATTGATGAACTTAATGACTTTGGTGATGTCTCGGGTTTAAGGGTCAATTTTGAAAAATCAAACATTTTTTTGGGTGGGGTTAAAGACAATTCTTGATTTGGTGGATTTCAAGGTTGGTGAATTCCCTGTCAAATACCTTGGGATCCCATTATCCCCCTAAAACTTTCTGTGGTCGAATATGCCCCCCTCTTGGAAAAGATTTCAAACTATCTTAATTCATGGAATACCAAGAGTTTGTCATATGCTGGTAGAACTGAACTAATCAAATCTGTTATCCAGGGAGTACACTCTTTTTGGTTACAGGTGTTCCCTATACCTCAAGCCATCCTTGACAGAGTGACTTCACTATGTCGTGTATTCTTTTGGGGGTGTAAATTTGCAAGGGTGGCTTGGGCTGACATGTGTCTCCCAAAAGATGAAGGGGGCTTAGGTATTAGACACACCAAAACTTGGAATAGTGCCTTACTTTCTAAGACCCTGTGGGATATCCACCTTAAGCGTGACACGCTTTGGGTGAAATGGGTACATTGGGTCTATCTTAAGGGTAGATGTGTGTGGGATTTCTCCCCACACACTAGGGACTCCCAACTTATGAAGAAGATTGGGCAGATCCGTGACCTCTTAATCTCCAAATATGAGTCTATTGGGAGCACAATTGATGGCCTCACAAAGCTTTCCCAAAATGGTAAATTGTGCTCCTCCAAAGTTTATGACTTGATTAGAACTAAGGGTACTAAGCAAGTATGGATGGCCTTTATTTGGAAGGCCTATATTCAACCTAAGTTCTCATTCATTGCTTGGCTTGCTTTTCGCAATCGCCTAGCAACGTATGACAATCTTAGTAGGCTTGAATTGATTAACTTATGTCCATTTTGCAAGGGTGAACCGGAGACGGTATCACACCTATTCTTTGAGTGTCAATTCACAGGTACAATATGGAACAAAGTGAGAGCTTGGATTGGAATGCCTAGGATTATGACAACTCTGGATAGCTCGGTGAAATGGATCAAGAAGGACTACGGAGGTGCGGGGATCAAGGCCAAAACAGTCCGTATTGCCTTCATCTATACCATCTATTGGAAATGGAGAGTACGAAATGCAACAAGATTTGATGCAGCCAAAGATTGTGAGGAGGAAGTTTTTGCTAGGATCCAATACATGGTGTATAAGATCCTTTATAGTATTTACCCACATGAACTTATTATGTTTTGATACTTGATGGTGTGAGGTCGATCAATGCCCCTCTTTTTTGTGTTTTTGGCCATGGATGTGTGAGGTGGCAGACTGCCCCTCTATTATTGTGCTTTGGGAGTGATTGTATAGCTCATAGGTTATGGTATATCCCATGTTAGGATAGCCCCATTTTTGTTCCCCCATTTTGCTTTACTTGTACATAAATTCTTTTGGATGATATATAATTACCCTTTATCCAAAAAAAATTGACATCTTTCCTTTTTGGGACATCCCAAAAAACTTTATCACTTTCCCTTTTAATCAATTATTTTGTGCTTTATGTTATTTCTTTCTCCTCTGCACAAATCTTAACCACACAATATTTACTTTATTATTTTTCGTGTCAGTCAACTTAAGAAAAGTTTTAAAGGATGAAGAGTATTATACGGAGTATATATATCGAATAGTATATATTCTTATCGATGGAAGTGGTCTTAGTGTCATTCCACCTTGTCTCGGTACAAAGCCCAACTTGATACGTAGTGGATGCTAATGTTCATCCAATTTGCAAAAACTGTTGACTTCTTCTTCTTTCAAAAATTGCATAAACTATTGACCTTATAGCTTTTGTTTCTCTTTTAAAATACAAAAAGCTTTTGTTTCTCTTAAAAAAAAAGCTTTTGTTTCAAAATACTCTACTGAAAACCTATGTTATGATGCTTCTTAGGCAAGAATTGTTTGATGCTTCTTAGGACAGAATATTTAGAGGTTTCGATTGCAACCAAGACTTGAAACTTGAAAGAGATAACACGTACACATGCTTTATGGTCTTTGGATTCAATTGATGAGCTATACTAGGGGCTCAAATAGGGCCGGCCCGATTAATTTGACATGGTGTATGAGAAATGCTTAAATAAGATGCTAACTTGCTACTCCCTCCGTCTCTAAATAAAAATCTCTCTTTCCTTTTTGAGTCATACCTAAACAGAAGTTCCCGTTCCATTTTTGATAAACAAAACAGGGTCAAACAGTGTTCAAAAGTATAATATTAAATAAGAACCACATATTGAAATTCATAGAAGTTGAATATAGATATGATTTAGGGAAAGCTATGAAATAGGTCTCATACTTTTGTGAAAAAGTCAATTGAGTCATCGTGGTATTTCTCGAATGAATTAACTCCATCGAGTTCCATAAAATAATCAAATCCGCTATTTGATCTGTAAGCAACCGGTAGCTCAATTACTTGCTGATGTAAATGCCCAATTGGCGTTTTCTTTACCATTTTCTATTATTTTATACTCTCCTTTCTTTTTTGTTTTTTGTTTTTCTCCCTTATCTTTCTTTTTCCTTTTTGTTTCTTTCTTCTCTCCCCGAGTCCAAATCGACCTGTCTTCTTTTCACCAGGCCCGGTCCTGGGCCTGTCTGCCCAGCCCAACCACACAGGGCCTGGAATTTTGGAGGGCCAAAAAAAAAGTATTACCTCCCAGCCCATTAGTTTTTAGCCCAAGTCACTTCCCCCAAATCCCCTCTCCTCCTCTCCACGACATCCCCTCTCCACGACCGATGACTCCACGACATCGCCAAGGCGGTAAGGCCCCAAATCCCCTGTGCAGTCCGACATCCCCTCAGCCCTCTCCACGACTCGAACCGCACACAGCATACCGCCACACCGCACACTGCCAGTCCGCCACAACCTCAACTCCTCAAGCTCCCTGCTCCCGCCATGGCGCGCCACCGCACTCCGCAACAGCTGCCCGCCTCTGCCGCCCTCCGGCCTCCCTCAGACGCCCAGTCTAGCTGTCCAGACTTTCGGTCAGTCCACTGCATCCAGTTTCTTTTATTCATTTAGTTGCTAATTTGCTAATTCTTGTGAACTTTCGATTTATTGAATTGATGAATTGTTTGTTGAATTCTTGTAATTTGTTTATTTTCAGATTTAATGTTTGTTGAATTGGTGTGTTGTTGTTATTTGTTGATTTTTTGCATTTAAAGTAAATCATTATTTGAATTGGTAATAAATGTGTAAATTTGTAAATGTGTTTAGCAATTAAAATTGATAACTTGAGGTTGATAAATTGGTAACTTGAGGTTGATAAATTATAATTATACACTAGTATAGTCATTCATGCTTTCACCCTAATTTTAAACTGAATATTAATTTAAAATTTATAAACATGTACATGATTATAGGAGAATTTCAATAATTGGTAATAATTATGTTTTCATATAAATACCAATCCGGTCATGAAAAGCATCAAAGGAAAAGAAGACTTGATGAGTTAACCCAATCTCAAAAAGGAGCTCTTGATAAGTTTATTATTAAAGAAGTTAGAGATGTTCAAGAGGGTGAACAACAAGAAGTGAATGTTGAAAATAATGTTGAAATACCTGATCAATGTGTTAACGAAATGGGTGAGAATAAAGAGGACCACATAATTGATGTTTTAGATGATAGGCCAAATAATTCTGGTTTATTTGACATATATGATCTAAGAAACTGGGATGCTCTAGATTCAAAGTTGACAGAAATTTTGGTAGAGAATGGTCATAAAATAGATTTAAATTTTGTGGAAGGGCGTAAAGATAAATTCTCTAGAAGATTCTCATCAGCTTTTTACACCAGAAGTTTGCCTAATGGAGAGAAATGTGATAGAGACTGGCTTGTTTATTCAAAGGAGCTTGATAGGGTATTTTGCTTCTGTCGTAAGATTTTTAGAAAAGGTGTAGGCAAAGGTTCTTTAGCTAACACGGGTTTTGATGATTGGGAACATCTTAGTGCTAGATTGAGAAGACATGAAACAAGTGTGGAGCATATGGGTAACATGAGGAGTTGGGTAGAGTTGAGGCTTCGATAAAAAAAATGAGACAATTGATAAAGTAGCTCATGATCAACTTTTGAAAGAAAAGGAGTTTTGGAGGCAATTGTTGTTTAGGGTGATTGCAACTCTGAAATATCATGCTAAGCATAATTTGGCCTTTCGTGGAACGAATGAGCGGCTCCATCAGAATCATAATGGGATTTTTTTAGGATTAATTGAGATGCTGGGTGAATTTGATCCTATTATTCAAGAGCTTATTCGTCGCATCGACAATAAGGATACTCATCACCATTATCTTAGTCATAAGATTCAAAATGAATTGATAGAGATGCTTGCTTCAGGAGTAAAATCTAAGATCATTAAAACAATCAAAGAAGCTAAATATTTTTCTGTGATACTTGATTGTACTCCTAATTCGAGTCACCAAGAACAAATGAGTTTGATATTAAGATTTGTTGATATCTCTTCTTATCCGATTAAAATAGAAGAATTTTTCTTGGAATTCTTGGTTGTGAATGACACGACAGGACTTGGCCTTTTTGAAGTGTCGCAAAGTGTGTTAAAATCTCTTGATCTTGATATTGATAATGTTAGAGGGCAAGGATACGATAATGGATCAAACATGAGAGGTACGCATCAAGGTGAGCAAAAAAGACTCTTGGATGTAAATCCTAGGGCATTCTATACTCCTTGCGGTAGTCATAGCCTTAATTTGACCTTGTGTGACATTGCTAATTGTTCTCGAAAAGCAAGAGATTTTTTTGGAGTAGTGCAACGAATATACACACTCTTTGCTAATTCTACAAAAAGATGGCAAATTTTAAAAAACAATGTCCAAGGATTGACTCTAAAATCCTTATCAACCACTTGGTGGGAAAGTCGTGTGGAAAGTGTCAAAGCAATAAGATTTCAAATCAGTGACATTCGAGAAGCATTGCTAGAATTGGCCGAGACAGACAATGATTCTAAAATGCAAAGTGAAGCTAGATCCTTAGCTACAAATGATCTTTGTAATTTTGAATTTTTGCTTGCTACAGTTATTTGGTATGAAATATTATATGCTGTTAATTTGGTGAGCAAAAATCTACAAGCAAAAGATATGCTTCTTGATGTTTCTATTGTTGAAGTCCAAGGGTTAATTTCTTTTTTTGAGAAGTATAGAGAAACTGGTTTTTCTAGTGCTATGCATGTGGCTAAAGAAATAGCCAGTGAATTGGAAGTTGAACCAGTGTTTCCTCAGATGCGTGTAATCCGCAGAAAAAATCAATTTGATGAGAGTGTTGGTGAATCTTCTACATCATCCACATCAACACCAGAAGAGCTGTTCAGAGTGGAATACTTTGTCTACATAGTTGATCAGTCTATTGGCTCATTGACACGGAGGTTTTAGCAATACAAAGTATATGAAAATATGTTTGGGTTTTTGTTCAATTCTGAGAAGTTACAATCACTTACGGATTTAGATTTGGAGTCATATTGCACTCATTTACAAAGAGTACTGTAGAGGGATGGGCAATGCAGCGATGTTGATGGAAACGATTTGTATATTGAGCTGAAGTTGCTTAGAGAGATTTTCCAAAGGAAAAGATAGGGGATACAAGAATTTTGAATTCTTTAAAAGAAATGAATTGTTTTCCAAATGCCTTTATTGCGTACAGAGTTTTGCTAACCATTCTGATTACAGCGGCCTCGACAGAACAAAGTTTTTCCAAGTTGAAGTTGTTGAAGTCCTACTTGCGGTCAACTATGTCACAAGAGAGACTCAATGTATTGGCGTTGATATCCATAGAATCTGAAACACTCGAAGAGATTGACATTGCAAGTTTGGTAGATGACTTTGCATCTAAATATGCTCAAAGAATGACTCTTTTTAAATAAACTGTAAGTTATTAATGACTTTTTTCATTTTAATCATTACGTTTGTTAGTAACTTGTATTTTAAGACAATCTGCTTGTGTTTAAACTTGAAAAAAGGCCCAAATTTTATTGTTGCACAGGGCCTCCATTTTCTTGGGACCGGCTCTGCTTCCCACATGTCTGCATTTCCATATTTTCTTTTTTCTTTCGTTCTTTCTTCGTGTCACTCATCCACTCATTCACTTTCCTTGTTTCTTCAGGTCTCCATTTCTCAAATTCCGAACATATATATGGGGATATGAGATTGTGGCTATGGAGGGTTAGCATATGGAGGTACGTAGGGGCAGGAGGTAGGAGCGGCAGAGCTAGATGGTGGGTATGGAGGTAGGGACTCAGAGGAGGTGGGTATAGAGACAAGGGAGGTGGAGGTGGTTCTCCTGTGGATTTGGTGGTTGGAGAGAATGAGTTGGTTGTATAGAGGTAGGGGTGGTGGCGCGGCCGAAGTTGGTGTAGCCTTTAGTGGAGGAGTCAGGGTGGCGGCGCAACCGAAGTTGATGTAGCCTTTAGTAGAGGAGTCGGGGTGGCGCAAACAGTGGATAAGGAGTCGGGGGCGGTGGAAATGGAGATGTGCAACGGAAGAAAGGAAGGGAGAAAAGAACGAGTCTACGTAGAAGTAGGAAAGAGAAAAGAGAAAGAAAGAAGAAAGACGGGAGAAAAAGAAAGAGAGAAAAGGAAAAAGAAAAGAGAAAACGGGAAAACAAAAAAAATTGCCACATGGATGTCCAAGCCAACAATTACCGGTACTACTAGTGTCCAATCGTCTAAATAGCTAATTTGATCGTTTTAACACTCTAGGGACTTGATTGATTCACTAAAAAGTACAAGGACTCAATTGACTTTTTTCGTAAAAGTAGAGGACCTATTTGACAGTTTTCCCTATAATTTAAGAAATGTTTATAAAATATAAAATAAGAAAAAGAAAGTAAGTTAGAAGATATGGAGCATAGATCACAATGTTCATTATTAGACCCTCAATACTCAATAGAATAAGGTGTATGTTCAATTAAAAGTGCATTGATACTCAATTAACAGAAGTCACAATTTTTAACTAATATTACAAATGAGCACATTAGAGATTTCAAATGAGCTTTTGAATTTTTGATACTCATTTTGTAAGTTACTTATGCTCATTTGGTGCTGATGTCACATTCATTTTAAAATGTCATATAAATGCATATTTCAAAAGTATCATATTGCATTAGATTCACATATGGGAATTCATAGAAATTATTGATTATAAATGTAATTTAATAAACTTTTACAAGAAAAACTAATAATAACAAAGTGAAGTAAAAGACATACATGTAGCACAGATCACGATACTCGATTGCAGACATTTAATACTGAACTGAGGAGGCCTAATGCTCACTAAAAATGTTTTGATGTTCAATTAGAAGAGCTTACGGTTTTTATATCAATGCATATTTCAAAAGTATAATATTAAATTAGATTCACATATTACAATTCATATCAGTTGATTATATATATATATATATATATATATATATATATATATATATTTAATTCAAGACAAATAAGAAAAATAAAGTGAATTAGAATATATGGAGCAAAGTTCACTGTTAGGATATTGGGCCGCAGGCCCAATACCCGGATCCAAGGCCCAAGATATCTAGTCTGATAGACGGGCCCATCATCTAGGAAATGAACTAGCTCTTGGGAGAATATGTATCGAATGAGGTTCGGATCAATTAACATATTTGGGTCAGATCATTAGTGAGCCAGATCAATGATGACTCCATATCAATGTACCGAACGGGGATCGGACTAATCAACGAACTTGGGCCAGATCAATGATGATTCCAGCAGGATCCACTGCCCGTTCTGGCAGTGGGTAGCCAACAAGTGGCAGGAGGCATTTATTGCTAAAGTATGACGGCAGCTAGTGGGAGCATGAGTTCCAAGTGGCTAGATAAAGCAACCAATCAACATGAAGTACCCCATACCCCCATTAGTATAAATAGAAGGATTAGGTTCATTGTAAGGGTTAGCATTTTGATACTCAAGCCTAGAATAGATTTATCTTTGTAATTCTTGTATACTCCGACGTACCGATCGGGAGATTTCTGTGTAATCATTAGATTGATTATCACAAGTGGGCTTTTGAGTGTTGGTTTATTCAGATTTTATATTCTCTCTTCACAAGTGATTCTTGACCCATTCTTTACCAATATATCCAAAGTTCATGTTGGGCTTTCGAATCTGCGGGATTAAACCTCAACATTGGCGCCGTTTGTGGGAAACTAGAACAAAAAGTTTCACACCAAACAAAAGCTATTTTCAAAATGGTTAGAATTAATTATCATCACATCGGAGGAACCTCGGAAAGACGCGGTGAAATCCGGACCCCCCAAGGGCAATCCAGCCGGGGATCCAACCCGCACTTTGACGGGGATTTCTTCATCCCCGAAGCATTAAGAAGGAACCCCCATGCCATGCGAGATTTGGCTCAGGTCATGCAACAATTAGCGGATGAGGAGGATGGGGGACAGTCCAGCTACACCGGGGAAACTAGGTACACAACCCCATCATTCAATGATGAAACCACCGATGCAGAAACAACCACGACATCAAATCACTCACGAGCCCACCGAGGAGAGCGTGGAAGAGCTCATGCGACCAGTGGCAGGCATGACACTCCTAGTGACCGCACCCCGACCGGGTCACGTGCCAGAGGGGATACGCCCGTTGGTCACCAGTTTCAGTAAGGAGAGCGTGACAATACGCGATTCGGGCAGAGACGTCAGAATCAGAGAACAACTCCGCCGGAAGGAAATCGGGAGTTTGTAAACTTGGGAACTCCACCACCACCTCCCCTAACGGCCCAGAAGGAAGAAATGGCCGCGATGAGGAGGCAGATGAACGAAATGAGGGAACAAATGAACAGAACCCCTCTGCAACCTACTCCAGCACAGACCGGAATCACTTCCCCTTTCACCCGGGAAATTATGCAAGCAGAGATCCACAAGGATGCCAAACCGTCGACCGGTCAGGTATATGACGGAGCGGGAGATCCCCACGGACACTTGAGGAGTTATCAAGGGGGCTTATGCTATTGGGAGCATCAGAGGCGGCCATTTGTCGACTCTTCTTCAACACACTCAGGGGGCCTGCCCAAGAATGGTTCGGGACCCTGCAGCACGGATCGATCGGCAGCTTTGCCGAATTATCATCTTTATTCCTAGCCCAATTTTCCTCCAGTGCCACTCCGAAGAGGCATTTCAGTTACCTGACTAGTATCAGGCAGGGCCCGAAGGAAACCCTATATCAATTCCTCAAGTGATGGAGGGATGAGACCTTGAAAGTGGGGAACATGACGGATGATACAACTATCACCCTATTTACCAATGCTCTCCGAACGGGTGAGCTGTATAAAGATCTGAAAAAGAATCCGGGCACGGTGTATTCTGAAGTGCTGGACAGATCCCGGAAGCATGCGGCTTTGGAGGAAGAAATCCTGATCAGGGATAAGGTAGCTGCACCCCCTACCCCAATGAAACTGGCCGATCGGCTGGGTCCTACCCCAGCGGCCGCTCCTCTTTCAAGAGCAGATCGATTCACCCCTTTGCTCATGTCCGTTGCAACCATCTATCAGAACGAGAAGGACAACATTCCCCCTCCGACTGACACCAAAAGTTACGTGGGAGCGGATGGGAATTCTTTCTGCAGGTACCATAACAGGAACGATCACTCCACCCAATCCTGTCGGGCATTGCAAATAGCAATTGAGAAATTGATCCAGATGGGTCATCAGGGTAAGTATGTGAGTACAGACTCGAACACCACATGTGTTCTGAAGCCAGTCAAAGACCCAACAGCTGGAGGCGATATGCACAACGTGATGCTCGCCCAAGAAATGATGTATATAACCCTCCCAGAGATGAACCAGAAGGTTCGGGGAACCCGGGTAAAAAACCTAGAATGGAGGTGAAGGTTATATTTGGGGGTGGGGAGACAGGTGACTCGAACGCTGAACGGAAGAGGTTCGAGCGAAGCCTGTACGTGGGCTCTGTAGCCATGCCACCCCAAAAGAAAGGAAGAACGGACCCCAACACTTTCGGGCCCACATATTTGCCGAACTCACCAAGTCCACACAGGGACGAGTTGGTTGTAAGTATGTGCGTAGATGATGCCGTAATTCGCCGGGTGTTGGTCGACACGGGAAGCAGTGTGAACGTATTGTACCTGCAATCGTTCGAGAAAATGGGCCTCCAGAAAAGTCAGCTGACCCACCTGAGGACACCACTGGCAAGCTTCATTGGGAATTGCATCGAAGCAGAGGGGACCATCCAATTGATGGTTGAAATTGGAGATTAAACACACAGGGCATCTATCGGTCCGAATGACGTTCGTGGTAGTGGATATCAAATGTGCCCACAACGCCATTTTGGGTCGACCGGGATTGGAAGATCTGGAGGCCATAGCCTCTGTCCTCCACTCATGCATCAAATTCCCCACGGACACTGGGGTTGGGGTGGCCAGAACTGATCCAGCAACAACCTGAACGTGCTATCGGGAGGCCTTACAGAACATGAATGCCCGAGGGATGCGGGTTAACAGCATTGAAGTTGAAACCCCGCCGAATGGAGTTCGAGGCACATCCTGAGCCTGCCACCCTCCTCGAGCAAATTGACCTGGATTCTCCCCCCGACCGGAAGGTGGCCATTGGGGTGGATCTGGAGGCTGAAATTAGAGAAGGTATAATAACAGTACTGAAGAAGTTTCAGGTATTGTTTGCCCGAGGGCCAGAAGACATATCGGGCATTGACCCAGACATAATTTGCCATAAGCTGGCCATTCGACCTGATGCCAAGCCTATTCAGAAAAAGAAAAGATACCAGGCGACCGAACGGCGTGATTTTACAAAACAAGAAGTGGCCACCTTGCTAAGAATAAAACACATCCGTCTGGTGATCCATGTTGAGTGGTTATCCAATGTGGTACTAGCTCCAAAGGGGTCGACTTGGAGAATGTGTGTAGATTATTCTGACTTGACTAAAGCTTGTCCCATGGACCCATATCCGGTGCCGAGGATCGATCTATTAGTGGATGAGACGACGGGATGTGAATTGTTAAGCTTCGTGGATGCATTCCAGGGGCATCATCAAATTTTCATGCACCCGGACGACGCAGAAAAGACAGCGTTTGTAACTTCGGACGGGGTATTTTGCTATATTGTTATGCCGTTCGGGTTAAAGAACGCAATGGCTACTTTCCAAAGGATGATTGGAATGCTTTTCAAAGAAGTGTTGGGAGTCACAATGGAGGCCTATATTGATGACATCCTAATCAAAATCCGAAAGAAGGAGAATCATGTCCTAGACATAGAAAAAGTGTTCGGGATAATGCAGAAAGCAAACATGAGGTTAAACCCCAAAAAATGTGCCTTTGCCGTTAAGGGGGGCAAATTTTTGGGATACATGATGAGTGAGAGGGGTATTGAGCCTAATCCTGAGAAGGTAAAGGCAATCATGGATATGGAAGCTCCCAGGAACCTGAAAGAGGTACAGCGATTAACCGGTCGGTTGGCAGCCCTGAGCAGATTTTTATCCAAACTTGCCGATCAAGCAATTCCGTTCTTCCAGATCATGAAAAAATCAAACCCCTTCGAATGGAGCGCCGAATGACAAACGGCCTTCGAGGAATTCAAGACATATATATCCTCTCCCCTGGTCTTGACAAAACCTGATCCAGGTGAACACTTATACATGTACCTCGCTGTAGCCGATCTGGCTGTAAGCACAGTATTGTTGAAAGAGAAGGAGGGTATCCAGCGGCCAATTTATTTCGTAAGCAAAGCTTTAAATGGGCCGGAAACTAGATACACCCTACTGGAGAAAACGGTATTGGCTCTCGTAACCGCCATCAAACGACTGGCACCATATTTCCAAGCTCATCCAGTAACAGTGTATACAACTCAGCCATTCGCCACCATCTTGAGAAATCAAATGACTAGTGGGCGTATTACAAAGTGGAGTCTCCTGATCGGGCAGTATGAGGTGGATTTCAGACCTCGACCTACTATCAAAGGGCAGGCCCTCACAGATTTCATAGCAGAATGTACCGCTCGGCCTTCGGAGACCAATTCTGAGGAAGGCGTACTGGAAAATTGGTGGGAAATGTATGTAGATGGTGCATCAAGTGCCAAGGGTTGTGGTGTCGGGGCCGTAATTACATCACCCGAAGGGTTTAAAGCATATTATTCAATTCATTTTGACTTTAAAGTAACCAACAAGGAGGCCGAATATGAGGCCCTTATTGCAGGTTTAAAATACACAAAGGCCCTGGGTGCCGATCGGTTAAAATTCCACTCAGATAGCCAACTGATGGTCAACCAGGTCAACGGAACTGGTGAGGCCAAGGAAGAAAGAATGAAAGCTTATAAGGAACTAGCCGAGGAGCAAATAAGCAAATTTGAACACGTGAGGATCGACCAGATCTCCGGAATAGAAAATATCGAGGCTGATATCTTATTCAAATTGGAAAATGCAGCGTTCGACGATTGGGCACAGGAGATTCCAGTTCATATCCAACGGTTTGCCCATCGGGAAACCCTGGCAACCCCAACAATCATGGTCCTTCAGGTGGAGGCTATTTCTTATGCCGTTCCTAGTTGGGTCATAGACATGTCCAATTACCTGAAGGACGGGACCCTCCCACAGGATAAGAATTCCGCTTATCAAGTGTAATGCATTCAGAGGAGGGCTTCTATGTTTGAACTAGTGGATGGTCAATTATATAAAAAGACGTTTGGGGGGCCTTACTTAAAATGCCTGCCTCCCGATCTGGCAGCAGCTGTGATGGAGGAAATTCATGAGGGAATCTGTTCAAGCCATTAAGGGCCCAAAACACTGGTGAGGAAAATCATCCTACAGGGATACTACTGGCCGACTATTCAACAGGACTGCTTTTCACATACCAGAAAATGTAAAGTCTGCCAACTATACGCGCCGGTCCCCGGATTGCCAGCTACCTTTTATACCCCAATGACCATTGCTCTTCCATTTGCTAGGTGGGGGATCGACTTGTAAGGGCCCCTACTTAATGCCCCCGGAGGACGAAGATACATCATCGTTGGCATAGATTACTTCACCAAATGGGTGGAAGCCGAACCATTGGCTAGCATCACAGATGTCAAGTGCCAAAAATTTGTCTGGCAAAACATTATTTGCCGCTTTGGCCTCCCTGAACAAATCATAACAGATAATGGAAGGCGGTTTGTGAGTAGGAGTTTTGAAAACTATCTGATTAAATGGGGGATCAAGCATTCCACAGCATCCGTAGCTTACCCCCAGGCAAATGGCCAGGTAGAGAACATGAACTGTACCATCATGGACAGTATGAAGAAAAAATTAGAAGAATGCTCCTCATCGTGGCCGGATCAATTGAATTACATCCTATGGACATATAGGACCACACCCCGAACGGCCACAGGAGAGAGTCCGCTTGCCCTCGCTTATGGTTTTCAGGCCAAGGTACCAACAGAGATCCTAGTTCCCACACACCGAGCGATACATTATAACTCAGAGCAGAATGAGGATAATCTATGGGCCGAACTGCATTTCATTGAAGAAAGGAGAGATCTAGCGGCCAAACAGATGGAAGAATATCACAGGGCTACAAGGAGATATTTTGACAAACAAGTCAAAATTCGAACAATCGAAGTAGGAGACTTGGTCCTAAGGAAACGAGAAAAGAGCAAACCCCTTGAAGGGGGGAAAATGGTCCAAAATTGGGAAGGCCCTTATCAAGTCTCCAAAAAATATGCCTCAGGAACGTTTAGCCTACAAAGTACCGAAGGCCGACCGGCAGGAACATGGAATGTGGAGCATTTGAGAAAATTTTATCAATAAAAACGGCTGTTGCCACCTCTTAATATATATATATATATATATATATATATATATATATATATATATATATATATATATATATGAGAGGGAGACATAACTTCCATAGAGTCTCACCTCAGCTTTTAACATGTAGTCACTCTGGATGACCGAATGACGAACGTGTTAACAGTTTGGAGGGAGCCACCATCTCAGCTAAAAGAATTTGACCCTGTGATCATGAACGAATAGAGGGATCAAAACGGCTTGGAGGGAATCATCACAGCTAACAGATTTTGACCATGTGATCATGAACGGTAAAGGGATCAGAACGGCTTGGAGATGGTGTTTAAACAGCAGGTATTGTCAAGCCGAGCGACGTTCGGTAACATGGATTGTCATCCGGGGAGACATTACTTCCGAAGAGTCTCATCTCAGCTTTTATCACGTAGAATCATTCTGGATGACCGAATGATGAACGTGTTAACAGTTTGGAGGGAGCCATCATTTCAGCTAACAGCATTTGACCCTGTGATCACCAACGAATGAAGGGATCAAAGCGGCTTGGAGGGAATCACCTCAGCTAATAAACTTTGACCCTGTGATCACGAATGGTAAAGGGATCAAAACGGCTTGGAGATGGTGTTAAAACCATAAGTATGGACGAGCTGAGCGACGTTCGGTAACATGGATTGTCGTCCGGGGGATCGGAACTATGGTTTTAGAAATCTCGCCTCAGTCATTAACATGATTTGGAAGTGAGTCGCCATTTTAGCTTAAGTAGGAAGTCACCCGATCCGGTGATCTTGCTTACAGTTTGAAAGTGGTCACCTCAAACCCTTGATATGGATGATACGAATCAAAGGAAACTATTCGGAATGCATCGGAATTATGGGTTTGGAAGGGAGAGAGTCTCACCCCAGCTTTTAACACGTAGAATCATTCTGGATGACCGAATGATGAACGTGTTAACAGTTTGGAGGGAGCCATCATTTTAGCTACAGAATTTGACTCGATCAAAACGGATTGGAGATCACGTCAAAACTATAAGTGTGGACGAACCTGAGTCGCGTCTGGTAACCATAAAGATGGAGGAACTGGGAGTTCGATTTTGAAAGAAAAAGAAAAAAGAAGGAAAGAAAGAGAAAGAAAGGCATTGAAATGACAAGATAATGTATAAAATCGAGCTTTATTCTTCGGCACTACTGGCCGGAAAGTACAAGGAAATTAAAAAAGACTGGGATTACAAGAAAACATTAAGAATGATCGTCGTTCGGGGAGGTACGAGGTTTGGATCTGTCTGCTTGTGCTGCAGCATCAGAAGCTGCTTTCTGTCTCATCTCCATAACCCGATCATAAGTGTTCCCGAACAGGTCCTCAAATCCCAACTCATCAGGATCGAACAGCTTGGGGAAGTGTTCCATGATCAGGTCGAGATTCCTATCTAGAAGCAGATCTTGACTTTGCTTCACAGTCTTCTCCGTTAGGACATCCAAGAAAGATTTCCCTTCGGGCGTGCTATCTAGAAGCTCTATCCCCGACTTGATCGGGTCTTCGCTCTCACGCAAGAATTGGCCAAGATGAGGTCCCAAAAATTGCCGAGCGGTGTTCTGTAAAGCGATATCCAATCCTTTACTGCGTTGATAATCAATCAAGGCCTGGTTGGTGATCTTGGAGGTGTTGGCAGTATAAGGCTCAGGAGGATTATCTCCCTCTGATTTATTAAACCGCATCCCAACGGATTCAGCCACTCTCACCTTGGCTCTGAGATCTCTAATCTCCCGATCTCGACGTCGGGCCCTCTCCTCCATTTCAGCGAGATCAGCCTTTGCTTTCTCACCCTGATCAACACGAACTTGCAAATCTGCAGCTAGTTTCCGGGCGGAGGAAAGAAGGACCTGATTATCTTTCCGATCACTGGCTATACGCTTCATCTCCTGTTCAGCAGCCAGGAAGGCCCAGTGATAGTATACTCCGGCCTACAAACGGTAACAAATGAAGTCAGATAACATATACTAATTATGGAGTATATGGCCTGGGAACCCCCGGTCCATAGACTCCCACTATTCTAATACAGGCCCAACAGGCCCAGGAAGCACAGCAGGCCCAAGTCACTGCGCGCAAAGAGACAGGAGGCCCACGCTGTCCACGCAGCCGCCTTTGGTCCCATGGCCGAAGGCCCCAAAATCTCACAGAACAACTATTTTGGGCTTACGAAGCTACTGGGAGAAAACGGCGAAAACAGTAGCCCTTTGTACCTAGAGCCCTCGGCACCTAGAGGCCCCAGGGATGAAGAGCCTTTGGCTAATCATCTACGGCCGAAGGCATCTCCTCGACAGAATATCCCACCCACATGCGTTGGATCAACGTACCGAGTACAAATGTCACATCCAACCACCACATTTAATGTGGCCACATGCGAATGCCAGTGCCACCCCGTTGAGGTGACCCCTCGACCACCAGAATGATGACATGTGTCCCTATCTAGCATTTATTGCTGCTATAAATAGCACCCCTTTCCCCATTTGTAAACCACGTTGAATACGCTCATTATCAATATACACTCTCTCTGCTGTTGCTCTGACTTCTCTCTAGTTACTCCCCGCAATAACCCCTCGGATAGATACCCCCCGGGTACACTTATCCATCATTTGGTGCTCTCGTTGAGAGCTCGAACAATCAAGTAAGAAACCCTCCCCTTCAGCTAAAAACACTTATCAAAATGGGAAGAAACACCCATGCCCAATCCAAGACTCACGAGGACAGGAACCTAGCCCTCGGCGAAGTCGACGTCCCCGAAGCCTCTAACAGGGCTCTCGAGGGTGGTGTCATCGCCGGGTTGGATCAGACGGCTGTCGACCTACACCTTCAGCTCCAACAAAATGCCCCCAATGCCCGCCTTGGCATCGAGGCCAGGAAGAAGGACCGGAGCGAAAACCAAGTGAGCCCTCTGATCCTTACTATTGACAGCAATCGGCGTTCTCCGCCTTCATCCAGACACTCACTCAGAACCCGGATGCCTTCGGTACTCTGGTGCCTCTTCAACCACAGTTCAGGAAGAACGCCATACCGCTCCCACCACCACCACCCTCACGAAACCTATCCTTCGGAATGGGAACGCCGAGGGGATCGTGGCCCAGGACACCGCCTCTCAGGAGGTCCAATCCCGGGACTGCCATGGCACAAACAAAGAAGGCCCCGGACCTCCGTCCTCGAGAGGCTCGGAGGGGCGCAAGACCACCGAGAGGTCCAAGACCACGTCGGGGGAAGGCGTTCCAAAGACCTCAAGAAAGTGGCGGATCCGTCTCCAGGGCAGACGAAAGACGTCCTCCTCAGGACAAAGGCAAGGCACCACTTCATGCCGATGATGCCAGGCACCAAATCAACCAGGCACACTAGGCCTGTGTTCGTTCTCAGGGGGCGGAGGCCCTCCCGAAGGATCACAGGGACGAGATTATTGCGGCCCTCCAACACCGGCTTGATGAAATGGAGGCCCATCGAGCACATACCGCCGTCGCCACCCCTCATGTAGATCCCAAATATGAGGCCATGATGGCCAAAATGGAGGAGATGCAAAAGAGAATAGCCGAAGGCTCCGGGGAACCTGTCATCCAACTCCGGACTAGGACGCCATTTACCCCAAGGGTATTGGTGGCCCGAATTCCGGAAAAATACCGAGAGCAACCCATCATGCCCTATGAAGGGAAGACGGACCCCCAGGAACACTACAACCGATATCAAAACAGTATGATGATGGTGGGGGCATCGGACGAATATTTGTGCCGTTGGTTCCTCTCCACCTTAGAGGGACCAGCGTACGAATGGTTCAACCGATTGCCCGAAGGCTGCATCGATTCATGGCAAGAACTCGCCCAACGCTTCTTGACGCAGTTTGCAGGGAGGCGCTCAGTTCATCAGAAGCCCTCCTCCGGGGACCCCTCACTACCACGGCCCCCCTAAGAAAGCAAGCGCTTGGGTCAACCCAAACACCATCCCCCTCGGCGACCCGAAGGGTAAGAAAAGGGAGATTGGAAACCTCGATGAGGAGGAGGAGTACAGCCAGTACCAGGAGAAGAAGCGCCACATCCATATGATCACTTGAGGTAATACAAGGGGGACTCCACCAGCCAGCGGAAGAAGTGGGCTCAATCGCTATACGTGGGGGAAGTCACTCATATGCCCCCTGTGAAGCGGCTGGGGGAAGAACCCATCACCTTCACCAGCGCTGATCTCCCCCCGGCTTCCTCTCCACACAGGGATGCCCTCGTCATCCGCACGGAGATCAATGACACTATCATCCACAGAACTTACGTTGATACATGTAGCTCCGTCAACGTAATGTAACTCAGTACTTTCAAGGAGGTACATCTGGAGAGGGGGTCCCTTCGGCCCATAAAGACCCCTCTTGTCGGCTTCACTGGAGACACCATTGAATCCGAGGGGGTCATAACTCTCCCGGTACTGTTCGGCGACGGGCTCCTTAGAACCAAGCTCGAAGTGGAGTTCGTCGTCGTCAACATCGTCTGCGCCCACAATATCATCCTCAGCAGACTAGCCCTCAGGACGTCGAAGCCATCATCTCCATGAGGCATCTGTGCCTCAAGTTCCCCGCCGAAAGAGGCATCAGTTACTCAAGGGGGAATCAAAAACTTGCCCGCGCTTGCTACCTTCAAGTGACAAAGAAGGTCAGTAAGACCGAGTTCCGTGTTGACACCATCAACGGAACTGTAGACGAAGAAGAGAAGAGGCCAAGGGCTGAACCCGCCGAGGAAATAGAAGACATTGTGCTCAATCCGGCCAAGCCAGAGAGAGTCTTGAAGATTGGAGCCAAGCTCCCCGAAGACCTGAAGACCGGCATAACTGAAGCCCTCCGCGCCTACTTCATTGTTTTTGCATGGGGCCGGAGGACATGCCAAGAATCAGCCGAAGGGTCATCACCCACCGCCTCTCGGTGGACCCTTCGGCCAAACCTGTACAACGGCGAAGAAGGCCCCTTTCGGTCGAGACGAGGGAATTTGTGAAGAAGGAGGTCGCCATGCTCCTCTCCATCAAGCACATCAAAGAGGTGAAATACCCCTCGTGGCTGGCGAACATAGTCCTCGCACAGAAGCCACCCACCTTTCGCATGTGCGTGGACTACACAGATCTCAACAAGGTGTGCCTATGGACCCTTTCCCTCTGCCGAACATTGATCAACTCGTGGATGAGACCGCGGGGTGCGAAATCATGTCGTTCCTCGACGCATTCCACGGATATCACCAGATTTTTATGCATGAGAAAGACGCAGAAAAAACAGCCTTCATGACTCCCGAGGGCATATTCTGTTATATTGTCATGGCCTTCGGCCTGAAGAACTCAGGCGCCACTTACACCCGGATGGTGGCCAGAGTCTTTCAGGCCGCCCTAGGGTGCACCATGGAGGCCTATGTTGACGACATGATTGTCAAGAGAAAACAATCATCAAGCCATGCTGACGACCTCCGGGAGATCTTCGCCATCATGCAAAAGTTCAACCTTCGGCTAAACCTGAAGAAATGCACCTTCGGCGTGAAAGGAGGCAAATTCTTAGGCTACATGGTGAGCCGAAGGGGTATCGAGGCCAACCTTGAGAAAATCCAGGCCATCATCAACATGCATCCCCCACGCAACATGAAGGAGGTCCAACGGTTGACGGGCCGCCTGGCAGCCCTCAACCGCTTCCTATCCAAATCGACGGAGAAGTCCTTACCCTTCTTACAGATCATGAGGAAGA
The DNA here is from genome assembly GCA_945859875.1 of Cuscuta europaea. Lineage (NCBI taxonomy): Eukaryota > Viridiplantae > Streptophyta > Magnoliopsida > Solanales > Convolvulaceae > Cuscuta > Cuscuta europaea. The sequence continues at coordinate 11,573,816 of CAMAPE010000054.1, read as the reverse complement.
CCGCCGGCTTCCAATGGACCTCAGAATGCCAAGAGGCCTTCGACGAGCTAAAACGATATTTATCTTCACCCCCTGTGCTCTCCAAACCCAAGGTAGGGGAAACCCTATACCTTTACCTTGGAGTCAGCCTGGCTGCCATCAGCTCAGTGCTCATCCGGGAGGAAGATGGCGTCCAACATGCCATCTTCTATGTTAGCAATACCCTCAGGGAGGCCGAACTCAGGTTCTCCCCCGTGGAAAAAACAGTCCTAGCCATTGTTTGGACTGTGAAGAAGCTTGGCCACTACATTCAGGCCCATCCGGTCCAGGTCCTCACTCACCAACCCCTCGGCGCCTTGATGAGGAGCCCCAACAGCTCCTCCCGAATGGTAAAACGGGCCATTTTTCTCAGCCAATACAACATTGACATCCGTCCGAGGCCTGTCATAAAGGGTCAAGCCCTGGCTGACTTTGTGACGGAATGCACGGCAAGATCAGCCACATACGAGGAGCCTTCGGCACCCTCGGACGACTGGTGGACCCTTTACTCCGACGGCTCCTCCGCAGCCAAAGCATGCGGGGGAGGGGTAGTACTCATCACACCCGAAGGCATCCGGGCCTACTATGCCATCCGCTTCTCCTTCAAAGTGTACAACAACGAAGCGGAATATGAGGCCCTCCTCTGTGGCCTTCGGCTGGCAGAAAATATGAAGGCTAGAATGATCCACATCAAGTGTGACTCCAAGCTTGTCGTGGGCCAAATCACCGGGGAGTATGAGGCCAAGGAAGGGAGGATGAAACAATACAAGGAGGCGGCTAAAGAATTGCTCAAAGTATTTGAGGCACACTCTCTCACCCAAATACCGAGGGCTCAAAATTCTGAGGCCGATATTTTATCAAAACTCTCGGATGAATCCCCCGAGCACCTCTCTAAAATTGCATGGATAGAAGAGCTCAGCCTCTCAAGCATACATGCCAGCCCCATCATGCAAATTCAACAAAGGCTAGAGGACTGGATCTCAGACATCATCGCCTTCATCACCACAGGGCAACTACCCGAGGATGAAGCCCGCGCCAAACTAGCAAAGCTGAGGGATCCCAGCTACACAATCGAAGACGGAAGGCTCTACAAACGATCTTACAATGGCACACTACTCCGATGCCTTCATCAAGACGAAGCAGAAGTCACCATGGAGGAAGTGCACAGTGGCACTTGCTCAGCTCACCAGGGACCCTTCTCCATGTCCCGAAGGCTCATAGTCCAAGGCTACTTCTGGCCTACAATGGCCCGGGACTGTGCAGATCTCGCCCGAAGGTGTACCGCCTGCCAACACTTCCAGAAGGCTCCCGGCAGGCCAACGGTCAACTATGCCCCCATCAGCACATCTATACCCTTCGCTAGATGGGGCATAGACCTTGTGGGCCCTCTGCCGAGGGGTACCTCCAACAACAGGTATGTCATCGTTGCCATTGACTACTTCACCAAGTGGGTGGAGGCTGAGCCCTTCGCCAGCATTACTGAGGCCAGGTGCTGCCACTTTGTCCTAAAGAACATTCTCACAAGGTTTGGCGTCCCCCAACAAATTATCTCCGACAACGGAACCCAATTTGAGGCATCCCCCTTTTGTGCCCTCTTAGAGGCGTGGGGCATCAAGCCCACCTTCTCATCTGTTGCTTACCTTCAAGGCAACGGTCAAGTGGAGAACGCCAACCGGACATTACTTGATGGCCTAAAAAGAAGCTGAAGGCCGATGGGGGAGGCTGGATAGAAGAAATCCACAACATCCTATGGGCTTACCACACCACCCCTCGGCGGGCAACGGGTGAAACACCCTTCTCCATGTGTTATGGATTTGAGGCTAAAGCTCCCACGGAGGTGACCCTTCCTACCTGAAGGGTAACCCAATATGATCCCGAGGTCAACGACACCAACATGGCCCTCGACCTTCACCTCATTTCAGAACGCCGAGAGCAAGCCTTCATGCGAGCGGAAAACTACCGAAGGCAAGTAAAGGGCTACATCGACGCCAAGGTTCGCTCCTGAGAATTCCAAGTGGGGGACTACGTCCTCCAAAGGAGGGAAGGAAGCCAACCAACCGAGGGTGGCAAGATGGCAACAAAGTTTGAGGGCCCCTACATCGTCGCAGCCATCATCAAACAAGGGACTTAGAAACTACGACACCCCAATGGGACACAGGTCCCTAGGCATTGGAATGTACATCACCTAGTTAAATTTTATCAGTAATATTAGAGCGGCCAAGCCCTCATAACTAATGAATGTATTATCCTACGACCCAAGGCCTTCAGATTTGAAGACATATTGAAGACACCAAGAACAAGAAACAAGACACATGTGAGCGGTCAAGCCCTCATGCATACTCCTGGCCCAAGGCCTTGTCACAAGCAAGACCCTTCGGCACCAAGTGCCGAGGGTAGACACTCCAATCATCCACGACAAATGAAGGAAACACCAAGTGTTTTTAAGAAGACCCCTCGGTACGAAGTGCCGAGGGTGCGTACTCCTATCAACTCCAGACAGCGGAAAACACCAAGTGTTTCCTTTGAAGACCCCTCGGTACCAAGTACCGGGGGCCGTATGCTAGGACAAACGCCAAGTGTTGTTTCTGAAACCGTACCCCTCGAGGACGCATTTATACCGAAGGCGCCGCCTATCAGTGTCGGCAGCACGTAGTGCCCCCGGCCATTTGCAACCAGTGTGCAAATGAAAACCCTTCCTTGAAACGCTTTCTGCGTCATTACCCCAAGGGAATGACAGGCAACTAATATGCCCAGGATTCGACTTTATAAAACGGAACGCTTTCCGCACCATTGCCCCAAGGGAGTGGCATGCATCTAATATGCCCAGGATTCGACTTCCAAAAATGAAACGCTCCCCGCGCCATTACCCCAAGGGTATGGCAGGCCACAGACTATGTCTCGTGCCGAGAGGACGACTTTACAGAAGGCTGCTATTCAACAAATGCTACCGAAAAATGGCTAAGTCCACTATCTGGATTAACCAACAAATGCTGGTGCCCCTCCGACATCAAACAACAGCGAGGGATCTCCGAAGGAACGCCCCCGGTCACCATACACCAAATATTATCAAATATCAGTCAAGTCCACCAACTGGTAGCCTCCGGCATCAACGAATACCGAGGGCTCTAATCCTACTAAAGGATTAAAATTGGCTAAGTTCACTCAACAACGACTCAAGGGATACCGAAGGCATCCACTTTCCGTCCGCCCTTACTACAACGTGAATGTCTTACAAAGTTTTTCAAAGTCCACACTTTGGAACCCACTATAGCCGAGGGTGCCTGCTACACAATACCGAAGGCAAGTACCCACAGACATGATCTTGAGTTTCCTAAGTCCAAGTTCCAGCAACCCCTGGCACTACAATCAACACCGGAGGCTAGTACTCACATGGCTCATTTACCGAAAGTCAAGTGACGAGTGACACTTAGGAACTTTTTCTAAGTCCCAAATATTTGGCCCTCGGTCAAATCTCCATGCAGCCGGAGGGGTCACACAACCGAAGGCTCAGTTGTGAAACTACACTTGGAAAAACATTCTAAGTCCTAAAAACTACACTTGGAACAACCGAAGGCCCTCGGTCAACTCATGACGGCCACACAAGATCGAAGGGAAGCATCTACCGAAGACTTGGTACTAAGCAAAACTTAGAAATTTTTCTAAGTCCAAAATGTGAGGCCCTTGACCAATCATGAAACGGACATACATCCCTAAAGAAGAAAGCAAAAAGGAGGAGCGAAGGCATCCATTCATGAAACACAAGAGTAAATTCAAACATCAAAGCCCGAAGGCATTTCATTCATTCAGAAGATAACACCCAAATGCCAGGGCAGAAAATGTGTTGAATTACAACGAATCCCGAAGGTGCATCATACATTACAAAATATTGTTCAAAAGATTTACAAATACAAAGTCACTCGGCAGTTTCCTCCTCAACAGCCTTCGAAGTGGCGTCCCCTTCAGCAGCTTTGGAGGTGACCTCTCCACCGGCATCCTCCTCGGCACCACCATCGCTGGACCCCCCATCATCATAGAATCCTCAATCACTGGTCTTTCTTCACCCGGGGGGAGGGGGATTCTCACGTCAGGCTGCAACGGGGGAAGGCCGTACACCGACGGGTCGAACTGATCAAGGGAAACATTGGAGTGGCGAGCGAGCCTCCTGTATATCAGGTGCTGGGTGAAGAACTCACCCCCTTGGTAATAGCAATCGCCTCTCTCGGCCAACCACTGCTTACCAGGGCCTTCAACCCAGGCGTCTATCTTCTTCTGCACCACGAAGGAGACCCATTCTTCCCTATCGGCAGCTTCCCAGCCTCCGGCAATAAAAGCCTCAAATGCAGACTTCCCGGCAACAACCACCGCTTCGGCCTTCACTCTCTCAGCCTCCTCGGCAGCGACCCTCTCAGCTTCGAGCTTGGCCTCCTCCATGGAAACCTTCAGTCTCTGCTCAGCCCTCTCCGCTTCGAGCTTAGCCTGCCGAAGGTTCTCCTCCAGCTCAGCCATTTGCCTCACAACACCAGCATTATCGTGGATGAGTTTTTTCATCTTCTCATCCTGCTTGGCCTTATGAAGGAGCCAATCCACGAGCCTTCGAGCCTGTTCCCCAAGGGCTATGCAGGCCTGTAAGCAATGAACAAAGGAATCAAGCTGTCATTCAAAATGTACTAAGTGAATGAAAAAGAAAGATAAGGAACAGAGACTTACGGTAAGGGAAGACTGGAGGATCTTGCTCTCGAGGGCAGGATCATCGTAAGTACCGAGAGCCTCCATATCCATCACCGAAGTAATTCCCCGCATGAAGGCCTTCGGCTCAACCGTGGCATGCATCACCAAAGTCCCGAAGGCCAGGGAGAATTTCACCGTCTCCCGGGGGAAATCTCCCAAAGGAAGATCAGAAGGAGCCATCGCCACCTCAACACGCGGCTCAGAAATGGAATGTTCATCCACTATTACAACCGAGGGGTCATCCTTCCAAGCATCCCTCTTTTTGGGTTTCTTACCCTCAGGACCACCACCCTTCCTGGTGGCCTTCCTCTTCTCCGCAACGGCAGCTTCCTGAGAGCCCCCTGCCACATCAACGGTGGCGACAGCCGCAGAAGGCACCACCATCTCCTTCTGGAAAAGGGCACCACCATCTACTCCTTTTCACCACTTTACAAGTGCCTCAATGAGTGGAGGACTGGAAGACCCCTTCTGGAAAATCTCAAAAAAGCAATTTATCAAAAATGTCCCCAAAAATAGCAACCCAATCTCAAATCCCAGAAGGTGGGGGACTGAGGGACTGCCTTCGGCAAAACGTGCAAACAACAACTCCTCACAAACTCCACAAATTGCAGAGCAAAACGCCATCAACAGAGGACAAACGCATTTTACTCCTTTTCCCTCAAGTACCTTTCGGCAAAAGGAGTGAGGGACTCCTGATGGAGTATATGGCCTGGGAAGCCCCGGTCCATAGACTCCCACTATTCTAATACAGGCCCAATAGGCCCAGGAAGCACAACAGGCCCAAGTCACTGCGCCACAAGAGACAGGAGGCCCACGCAGCCGCCTTCGGTCCCATGGCCGAAGGCCCCAAAATCTCACAGAACAACTGTTTTAGGCTTACGAAACTACTGGGAGAAAACGGCAAAAACAGTAGCCCTCGGTACCCAGAGCCCTCGGCACCTAGAGGCCCCCGGGATGAAGAGCCTTCGGCTAATCATCTACGGCCGAAGGCATCTCCTCGACAGATTCTCCCACCCACATGCATTGGATCAACGTACCGAGTACAAACGTCACATCCAACTACCGCATTTAATGCGGCCACATGCGAATGTCAGTGCCACCTCGTTGAGGAAGTACGAAGACCCGGTGCAAGAACTCCACAATGAATGGATGTAGAGGGAGGCGAAGCCCAGCAATCAAGGCATCAAGGTGCACAAGAACGTGCCCCGGTCGGTGCCTCATAGGATTCCTGATGAATTTGGCATAAAATTCTCTAGGCGGGGGCAAAAGTTGGAGAAGTTGTCGTTCGGTGTCCTCAGGAAGACGTTGCTTTTGTTTATGAATACGGGTGAAATGCAAAGCAATGCGGGGTGGCCGTTCGGGCATTCCCTTGTTGTATATCTTTACGTCATCTCCTGAAAGACATTCGTCATCAAGAGGCTGTTCGACATCTTTTGATGCAGGAAGATTAGTGGAAATCAGGGCTTGGGAAGAAGAGCCTTCGGCCTTGTTTACAGCAGGAGTTTTTCCTCTACGAATAAGCGGCATTTCCTCATATTCTGAGCTATAAGAAAAGAACATAAAAGAGCACTTAACAATTCAAGGAATCCTGAGAATTCTAGAGAGAGAAAGCTTAGAGAGACGCAAGAAGAAATTAAGGAAGCAACAGAGAAAATGAAAAAGAAGCACCTCTATTTATAAGCAAAGATGCCGCCCAAAACCATAACCCAAGAAGAACACATCGCAAAATGTGGTTGCATGAAATTATGGCACATTTATGGTAATTTAGCATGTTCCCCGAACGTGCTATGTGGGTAATTCATGAAGAACGGGTTAACAGTTTTGGGGAAGCCATCTTAAAGACACTGAAACGATGAACGCATTAAAGGGTATCCCGGACCAAGGTCGACATAATCCGTAAGTTTGAAACAAGTGTCTTTAGATAGTCCGAACGGGATATTTGAAGAACAGCCGATAAAAATCAGCGGGACGGGGAAAGTTCAGAATCCGGGCAACAATCAGAAGATAGGGGCAGTAAACAAACCAAACAGGGTTTCTATTAACAGTTATGTGGAATAGATGGAACATCAGATACAAAAAATTGTTTAAACGACTAAGTCCTACAGAACTATCTAAAGCCTGAGCGGCAATCCACATGGCAATAAACACAAAAAGGGGCCAAGTCCTGGTAAATTGTCGAAAGACCGAACGGTGATAGGAAGAATGATCAAAAAATGAGGTCAGAAAAACTGCTAAGTCCTATAAAATGGACCGATTCCCGAATGGTAAGAAATAAATCAATAAAGGCAAGAAAGACAATAAGTGAAGCTTTGAGCAAAAAAGATCTCATATATATTCATCGGCTCTACTCGCCGGAAAGTACAAGGGTGATTTGCAAAAAAGGATAAGGGGGAAGGAATTACAAATTACTAAGTATTTAAATTCTAATCTACTGATCAACAGCCTCTTTATCATCATCCTCGTCATCATCTGAATCAGTAGGAGGTTCAAGATCTCTCCCTGCTTCTCGATCGGCAGCCCGTTGCAGATCTCGCTAATATTTCTCGAACTGGGCCTCAGCGATCGGGACCGAGGGAAGATCGGAAAGCTCGACCGGCCTCCCTAGCATCTCTTGGATCTTGGCCACAAAGGGGGCCATGATATGCTGGCAGCCCATCACATAGAGCGATCTGGCCAGGGAGTCATTGAATTTTACCTCGAGGATCTCGGTCAAGCAGCTTAACCCCTTCGCTGCGGCGAGCATCACCCGTGGGGGATCGATCGAGATAAGCACCAAAGGTGACCGGGAGTTCCTACTGCGCATAATCTTTCTTTAGGGCAGCAAACTCCTCAGAACCTTTAAATGCCTCTCGGACGGCAAAAAGATTAACATTCACCTCAGCAGGGCCGTCTGGGATACGGGGAGCGGTCTCTTCAAACCTCACCAAAGCAGCTTCAGCAGCATAAACTTTGGCTTGGAAGGCCCCGAGCTGGACCCTGAGCTCACCAAGCTCTAACTCAAGCCGTTGCTTTTCTTCCACGGAGGCCTTCCGTTCGGTCTCCAAAGCAGCAAAGGCAGCAGCCGCATTCTGCTCAGCGGAAGTCTGAGCAACAATCAACTCCCGCTCTTTGGCTAGCCGAGCCTCCCTCAGCTGCAGGTTGTAGAGCCCAACCTACAGAATGTCGTTCGAGAAGTGAGATAGTGTAGAACAGAATTTAAACTATGAGAAACTATGAGAAAAAATGAGATACCTTCAAAGCTTTTCTTCAGACTGCTCGAGCGACATCTTAGGAACGACAAAATTGTTGAACCACGAAGAAGTGGGCCAAATATGGCTTGCAGGGGAACCAACCTTCTCCAACATTTCATGAACTGGATCTGCCAGAGAGATCTGTTCGACCTGCGTAGAAAGGTGGACGGTATTGGTCTCACCTGCAGTCATGTTGCATCCTGAGCAACCTGAAGTGCTCAGAGAATTGATGTAACTGATCGGATCCGAACCGATCATCGATCAGCGTCTCTTCATAATGGTCCTGATGAGGAACCTGCTGGATGGGTTGCGGCTCCTGAACGGGTATAGAAGACACGGCATCTTGAGCAGTGGTGGTGGAAGGATTGGGTTTGGGATTCTTTCTTGCTTTCTTCCTTTTCCCGACCCCACCGGCTTCTAGAACACGGCTGTTGTCCATTGGAGCGTCTGGATTGGGAGCTGAAAAATAACAAAAGGAAAGTGTTAGTACCGAGCGGCCTTACCACGTGGGAAACAAAAAAGGAAAGGGAACGTTTCTCGCAAGGGAAGGACCGCCCGACCCACGATACTTGGTTCTTAAAAAAGTAGACCCAAGAAAGCGGGCAATACCTATCCTGGCCTTGATTAGTTGGTCGGGGGTCAGATATCCCATGATATCACAACATTTGTCCTTTTCTATAGCGAAGACATCCTTGCAGATTTGTTCAGAAAGGAACGGATCGGGAGTTTTTCGGGGAAATGCATTCCACGTGTTCGGGATCAGGCCGTCCGGGACAGAGAGGAAAAAGAACCGGTCCTTCCACCCCTTGATCGAAGTAGGGTTACCCTTAAATTAGATATGACCCGATCGGGCAGTTGCCGCCAGGTAACCATGTGTCTGCTGGGGGGCCACCTTGAAAAATTGATGGAACAGCTCTAGGGTGGGAGTCACGTCGGCATCTTTACAACGGCAAATGAAGCCCGCTATCACCCGATACGAGTTCGACATGACTTGGTCCGGTACTATCTCGTAAAAATTAAGGAAGGAGATGAAGAAGGGGTGAAGGGGAAATCTAAGCCCGACTTTCACCGAGTCGAAATGGACTACCACCATCCCAGGAAGGTGGCGCATTGGGTGAAGCCCAACCCGAAGACGAAAATCCATCGGGTCCAGAATCAGGGCTGGGATTTGGGCCCTATTATGGGAGGTCAATTTTTGCCTCCTTTCCCTAATTAGCCTCAGGTCGACCTTATGACGAGAAACGTCGCCAGGGAGGCTGGCCGCCATTGAGATAAGTTCATCACCGGACTTCGTGTCGTCGGAATCCTCATCAGTAGTAGAGCACACAGAAGATTCCTCCACCTCCGCCCTAGTTTCCGCCGTCGCTTCGCTTGAACCACTGGCAAACGGGACGTTTATGACATCCACGACGACGGCATCATGGTCATCCCCTTGGGAAGCCATTTCCGAAGTAGAAGGATGCGATTGAGGTCTCATGCCGACCAGACTAAAGAAAAAGAAGGCTAATTCGAAGGGATGAAGAATACCTGAACACGAAAGATTTGGGGAAAGCTAGAGAGAAGGCAGGATGAAATTTCAAAGGAAATGAGAATTCGAAACCCCTATCCAAGGATTTTGAAGCCCATTTATACCCTGGCAGACGCCGAATCGGTTACCAATCAAAAGAAGACACGTCGCCAGGACTATTTGCAATAACACGTGTCGCATGGAGAGGCAAAGGCAAGTAATCATGACGATTATGGGAAAAATCAAACGACAGCCGCAGAAAGGGTACTAATCATGGCATGGGGAATCAGCAAACTCTGGATCCCGATCGCCATTCGGCAGGTAACTTCTACTTCCCAATGCACTCACTACCGTTCGAGACATCGGAAGTGGGGGACTCGTGTTGGGATATTGGGCCGCAGGCCCAATACCCGGATCCAAGGCCTAAGATATCCAGTCCGATAGACGGGCCCATCATCTAGGAAATGAACAAGCTCTTGGGAGAATATGTACCGAACGAGGTTCGGATCAATTAACATATTTGGGTCAGATCATTAATGAGTCAGATCAATGATGACTCCAGATCAATGTACCAAACGGGGATCGGACTAATCAACGAACTTGGGCCAGATCAATGATGATTCCAGCAGAATCCACTGCCCGTTTGGGCAACGAGTAGCCAACAAGTAGCATGGGGCATTTATTGCTAAAGTATGACGGCAGCTAGTGGGACCATGGGTTCCAAGTGGCTAGATAAAGCAACCAATCAACATGAAGTACCCCATACCCCCCATTAGTATAAATAGAAGGATTAGGTTCATTGTAAGGGTTAGCATTTTGATACTCAAGCCTAGAATAGATTTATCTCTGTAATTCTTGAATATTCCGACGTACCGATCGAGATATTTCTGTGTAATCGTTAGATTGATTAATACAAGTGGGCTTTTGAGTGTTGGTTTATTCAGATTTTATATTCTTTCTTTACAAGTGATTCTTGACCCATTCTTTCCCAATATATCCAAAGTTCGTGTTGGGTTTTCGAATCTGCGGGATTAAACCTCAACAATCACGATGCTCAATATTAAACTCATAATACTCAATAGAATAGGTCTAGTGCTCAATAGACATCACAATTTTCAACTAAAATTACAAAAGTTCTCACGATTGTACGATGTGCAACATACAACTGTGTCTACGATATACGAGCTCATAAATGTCAACAAAAGGTTGTTTAGTGTACACCTTGACAAAAGACACATATTCAATCTGGTGGCAAAAGAGAATGATAAGTTTGTATTTCAACACGCTTTTAATGCATGGTTGAGTCAGATTTTGATGGTTTTCCTCGCTTTGAGGCGTCATAAGTATCATGTTTAGCTCAAGTCATGTTAGTTGGGTGTTGGAACGAGTTTTGGCATTTTTAGATATGAAATCAGGTCCTTTAGGGCCCAGTATCGGCGCATTAAGGAGTGATCGGGATGAGTTGAGGAGTGTTCGAGAATGAATTCAGAGTTTTGAAGGGCACCGGGAGATTCACGATGAAGATTATATGAAGAAAGAGTTGTTCGATTGATCGCGGCGTCAAACGAGGACTTGAACAGGAGAAAACGAGGAATTCGGAAGAGAAGGGTTACACACGGCCGTACGTGCAAGGACGCACGTGTGCGTCCAATGAAGAAAACGTAGTTGACCTTACTGCCAGCCACGCACGCGTGCGTGGCTAGGGACGCACGCGTGCGTCCCCCTTTTTTACGCGGATGTCTGTCGGACGCACGGACGCCACGCACACGTGCGTGGTGCTGTGCGTACCCAAAATCTTTCCTAATTCAGCCCAAATTGCCTTGTTTCCTATAAATACCACCCCCATAACCCAAATTAAGGGGGATGGAACTTATTTAGCAGATTAAGGATGAATTTGAGAGCTTTTCAGCCCTGGTTTTTTCTATTCTTTGAGATTCTTTGTAAGTTCCTACTTTTAAATTAATGGCAATTATTTCTATTCTTCCCAATTCTATTGATTCTTCAATTATGAGTCGGGAGTAGTTTTAATTAGGGATTTGGGATTGATGAAGGGGTTAATCACGATGTATGGTTAGGTTCTTGATGGTGTAAATTGCATGAATGCCGTTTAATTTGTGTTTGAGTAATTTAATTGATATCTTTTGTAACCTAGATGGCCAATAGAATTACAATCGCATGTAGAATGAATTAAGAGAGATCTAATTTGTTCTAGGACACATTCACACACATTTAATCGTTTGCTAAGAGATTAGTAGCGATTAAGGGGCCGTAAGCTCGTTCGTCTTGGAAATAATTTAGGATCCTGTCGCATGAGAGATCAGCCTGGTCCCCTAAATTATTGTACTCTACGCCGCGAGACCGGTAAGAACATAGTATTGATTAGCTAGGCTCAATTAAATTAAATTCATGTAATTAAGCCTGATCTACCAGAAATCTGATTACCCCGGAATCAATCCATGTTCCCTTCGTCGTTAATTAAGAAGAACCCAAATATTTACTTTTAGTCGTTTTTTTAGCAATTTTAATTTTCTCAATCAACCAAATCTCGCACGACCGCATTTGTTTTATTTATTCTTTACCGTTGATTTTAGTTAATTCTTAATTCCCTTTTACCGTCCGTGTGGAGACGATACTCGTACTTTCACCGCTATATTACAATCTTTTTAAGTGCGAGAAAACTAACATCAGTTTTTGGTGCCGTTGTCGGGGACGGTGTCGGTCTTAAGGATTAATTTTACTCAGCGATTCATTTTTAGTTTTTGTATGATTTTTTTTTCTCTGCTAACCTTGTAGGTCAGATCTGTTTATGCATACACGCTCCAAGAGGGGAGAACCATTAATCCCTCTTAATCTAAAGATTGAAAAGCTCGCCAGACAAAACTGCAAGGCTCACAAAGAGAAATTTACCATGGACTATCAATCTTCATCTGGAAACATAGGGTCATCTAGTAACCCTAACCCTACTACTCAGCCAGATTTCTATCATAACACATCACCCCAATCTTCACCACCAATTTCACCTAGAAACCCTCCAGGTTTTCAAAATTACCGCACTCCGATCTTTTCCCAAAATCAGCCTTCACCACAATTCAATCTCCCTCCATTATATCATCTGTTTCAAAATACCCCTACTGCTCCTGAAACCAATTTTCAAAATCAAGTTTATGGGATGCAAGGAGCAGGGCAGAGTATTCCCGTTTTCCAACCGAGACAGAACCCACCTCCCATCAATCAACCTACATTCCAAAATCAGACCCAGTACCAAAATCCATACCCCAATCAGTTTCAAAACCAAACCCATGTCCCACCTACTCAGCCACAACCAGCCCCCCAGCCTAGACATCAGGCGCCTCCACCCAATCCATATGTACCGCACAATAACCCACTCTATCAGCGCCAGACCATTGCAGAATTCCTTAAACCAAACGTTTCAGAGTATGAGAGCATTCAGGTGCAGGGAATTACTGCCAACCGTTACGAAATCAAGCCGTCGGTGATAAGCATGGTGTCCAATAATCAATTTGGAGGAGGCCCTACTGAAGACCCAGTGGCGCATATTACCCGTTTCCTGAGGATGTGCCAGACTTTCAAGATACCCGGGTTAACTGATGATCAGGTGAGAATGATGTTTTTCCCGTTCTCACTGAGGGATGATGCACAGAGGTTGTTGGACAGCAATCCTCACCACCACCTCCAGACTTGGGACCAGCTGCATAGTGCCTTTATTAAAGAATACTTCCCTACATCAAAAGCTCTGAAATTGAAGAAGCATCTACAAGAGTTCAAACAGGGATCTCTGGAGACTTTAGTTGAAGCATGGAAGAGATTCAAGGTGCTGAGGAGAGTTTTCCCTCAGGGCAATTTGATTGATTGTGAGGTTCTTTGTTACTTCTATAGCGGACTCGGCAATGAAGGGAAGATGATGCTTGATGCTTCAGGTTGTGGAGCCTTTCCTGATCTAGCATCCGAGGTGGGGGAAGAACTAGTGGAGAAGATTGTTTCAAATAATGCTCCTCAACAAAAGGCTTCGGGCTTATACGAGATCAGTGATAATTCTACTCTCTCTGCACGAGTAGATACATTAGCAAGCATGATGCAGAAGCTCACAACCAGCGTGTCTGATATGGGGAAAAAGATGGATCTTGCTCTCTCGGTGCCCAGTGTTAATATGGTAGCCCACGGCCCTTTTAGTCCCTCTTGTACTATGTGTGGGGGCTCCATTCGCCACATGAATGTACTATGATGGCACACTCGGCAGCCCCTGGAGTAGAGCAAGTGGATGCGATGTATCATCAGCGATAGGGCTACTACAATCAGCCCTACGGACAGCACCAGCAAGAAAATTACGGGCCAGGAAATCAGCAGCAGCAGTCTAGAAATTATAATCAACCCCGAGCACCTCAAGGCCAGCAATAAGCTTCTCAACCAGTGCAAGGGAGCTTCAGGAGAGAGACTGAACAAAGATTTTCTAGCATAGAAGAAACACTCAAGAAATTTAGCGTAGACATTCCGGCGCAACGTGATTATCCGGTTTGCAATTTCAGCAGCAACAAATGCAAAGTCAACAGCACACGGACACAAGGATGCAAAACATGGAAAAAACAATTGGGCAGCTCACAAAAGCCATGTCTGAAAGACCTCAGGGATCCCTCCCTAGTAATACCGAGCCAAACCCAAGAGAACATGTTCAGGCAATCACCTTGAGGAGTGGAAAAGAGCTAAAGCCTGCTGCCACAAAAAAGAAGCCCGATAAAGCTTGCACTCGGTCCACTTAAACCTACACGTATGTGCATTCAGTTGGCTGATCGATCCGTAAAATATCCCCAAGGGATTATTGAAGACATGTTGGTTAAAGTGGACAAATTAATTTTTCCGGTAGACTTTGTTATTTTGGACATGGATCAGGATCGGGAGTGATGGATAGTCTACCCGGGGGTATATATCCGAAGGGTTATTGGTGAGAATAACTTAGAGAGAAGTCAGAGCACAAGTAAATAAGAGAGAGAGTGTATTCAGTCTGAATGTCGTGGTTACAAATGGGGAAATGGGGTGCTATTTATAGTAGCAATAAATGCCGGACAGGGACACGTGTCAAGCGCCCATTGGCCGAGAGGTCACCTCAACTGGTTGGCGTAGGCAGCCGCATGTGGCCGCATTTAATGCGGCTGTTGGATGGGACATCTGTACAGGGTACGGTGATCTGTACGCATGTGAGGCGGATATCATGTCGGGAGAGGTGCCTTCGGCTATAGGGCAGCAGCCGAGGGCTCCTCAAACTGATGGCACCCTGGTGCCGAGGGCTCCTGGTGCCGAGGGCTACTGTTTTTGTCGTTTTCTCCCAGTTTCTTAGTTTGCTTGAGAACCCCGTTCTGTAAGAGTTTAGAGCCTTCGACCAGGTGGCCGAAGGCACCCCTGGCGCGTAGTGCGGGCTGCTTGGTACTCTGGGCACTGTGATTTGGGCCTGTTGAGCCTTCTGGGCCTGTTGGGCCTTTGCTGGAGTAGTAGGAGTCTGTGGGCCGGGGGTTCCCGGGCCATATACTCCTTCAGGAGTCCCTCACTCCTTTTCCCGAAAGGTATTTGAGGGAAAATGAGTAATTTGTGCTTGCCCTTTGATGTTGTCCTGTCGTAATCTCTGAAGTTGGTGAGGAGTTGTTGTTTTCATGTCCCTGCCGAAGGCAGTCCCTCAGTTACCCACATGTCGGGACTTGAGGGCTTGCTTTGTCGTTTGTTGGAATTTCTCTAATTTTGTAATTTAATGATTTTCCCGAGGGGGTTCCCCAGTCCCCCACTCCTTGAGACACTTGTAAAGTGGTGAAAAGGAGTAGAGTAGTTGCGTTGCTGCTGTGGGCCGAAGGCTGACGCTTTTCGTTTCATTTTGGGGAGATGCCTCGTTAAAAACCTCATTAGAAAAAACCCTGTGGGAAAAAATCCTAATGAGGGAAAAAGAGTGCACCGAATTCCCCCAATGATGAATCGAAAATGTGAAACCTTGGTCAAAAATGGAGAATAACGGTAATGCCGAAGGCTCTTCTTCTTCTGAGGGCTCATGTGTTGATTGTCCTGGGGGGAGCCCCTCAATCTGAGGACCGAGGGCGTGATTGATGAGGGCAGCAGTGGAGTTGTTTACCGGGGGGTCCACTGTTCGTCGATTAGTTGGTGATGAAGATACCCGAGGGCTCCCATTACCTGTGTGCCATAGGCTATCCGTCAATGAGGCAACTCCCCGGGGGCTACCCGGTTCTTACAGTGCTGAGAGGGAATTCCCGAGGGGTGCCCTAATATGAAGCCTTGGGTTTCTGAATGAGTGATCCCGAAGGCATCTGTTATGTGCTGTGTGGGGCACAACCCGGGGGCGTCTCTGGGTAAGTGTACTCGGAGGCTCTCCTTGATGTAGCGGAGTGAAGTAGAAAACCCGGGGGCTTCCAGAATATAGCCGTTGGAAATATAGCCGTTGGAATATGTAACGTCAGGATATAGCCGTTGGGGGGGACACGTGGCGCGTGATGGCTGGCTGTCCATGGGCGGCATCACTGGTTGGGCGAAGACGCGGTGTGTAATGATGGCGGTCCATCCGAAGGCCCGGAATCCAGGACCAAGCCCGGATTCCATAGCCTATAAATACCCCAAGGCCAGAGCCCTTTCTTCTTGTGCGATCATCTGTCTTAGCGAAGCTCTGCCAAAAATTCTAGAGAGAGAAACTCAAGCCTTCGGTAAACACTCAGCTTTCAAGGTCAGTTCCCCCTGCCTTTCTCCTTCTAGTTTAGCTGTGCCTTGTGCCCCTAGGTTAGGAGATAGAATTTTCTAGGAAACCCTAGTTTTCCCGAGCCTTCGAATTAGTGAGCAGATGTCATCACAGAGCGACTCCCAGGATATCTCGGGGGAGCCTTCGGTAGAGATGGAGACATGCTCAGATGTGGAGTCATCGAGCGTGGAGTCCTCGGCGGGTGGTGATTCCGCCGTGGCCATGGAAGTGGAGAAGGACCTCCAGGCCGAAGTCGAAGCCGAGGGCTTCGAGCAAGAAAACGAGGACGAAGAGCTAGCCCTCGCCGTGCAAACCGCTGAGCAAGAAGAGGAGAGGGAGAGGCTGAAGGTGACGGTTGCCATTCCTCCCCCCCGGGGTGCCGGGGAAGCCAGCTCCTCCAGGGCCATTGGACCCGACGCCCATCAGTGTGGCTCCCGGGAAGAAAAACAAGATGAAGGCGGCCCCGAGGAAGAAGCAAGCGGCAGTTGATGCTGGGCGGCCGGTGAGCATACTCGAGGGCCATTCTTTCCTGAACACTGCCGCTCTAGAGCTGAGGACGAGGGCGTCCCCGGCAGAATACCAGTCCACCCAGATGCTGGTTGGCCCTTCGGCGCGCGTGGTGGAGCCCAGGGCGGATGATTTGCTGCGATATGCGCCCGAAGGGTGTTTTGCTGTTCACACTCTCTCGGTGGAGATGGGGCTTCGGTTTCCGCTTCATCCTTTTCTCTTGGAGTATCTGAGGTTTGTGGGGTTGGCCCCCTGCCAGCTAACGCCCAACAGCCACTCCTATGTGGCCGGCTTCCTCTCCTTGTGTCAGAGCCGGGGGGTTGAGCCCACACTTGATCAATTCTTCATGTCCTTCAACCTCTGCCGGGGGGACATTCAAATGCTGAGGGCTTTGCCAACCTTCAGCAGGTACCGGAGTTCCGGCTTTTTGATGATGTGCCCTCGTCCCACAAGGGGTGGAAGGAGAGGTTCTGCTACATTCGCCTCGAGGAGAACCCCTTCCCGGCCCAGCTCCGCAATAGCTTCCGGCGCCATCCGAAGGTGGGGAGCGCAGCTCTGGAGAAGAATCGCAAAGTGCTTGCCAAGAAGCCGGAGGGGTCTTACAAGCACGTCAAGATCAGAGACGTCACCCTCCCGGAGGAATTGCTTAGCCTGGGCTTCCGGCAGTTCAGGACGAGGGGCTCTTCGGATGAGAGATACCCTCCCCTCGATCGGGTCTTCGAAGGAGCTGGAGGTGATCACCGAATGGTTCACTGATGCGTTGATAGTTCTCTCTTATTCCCCTTTTTTTTATGACGTAGTAACTGGTAGCCTTTGATCTAACCCTCTTGTGTGTGTTTTTGTTGCTTGCAGGTAACAATATGGACGTCGGTTCCCTCTTCGCTCTGAAGAATGCGAAAGGGAAGAAGAAGGCCCCAGGGGGCGCTTCTGCCAGGGAGGGGCCCTCTCAGACTGCTGTCGCCGCTGCTGGCGCCGGAGGGTCCAAGGGTGCCGAGCCCGTAAAAAAGAAGAACGCCGGCAAGGGGACCGAGCCCCCGGCCAAGAAGCCGAAGACTACCGCCCCTTCCAAACAGCCGATCACCGATGTGGTGGTGATCGTTGACGAAGGGCACACCTCTGCCTCCACCCCCAGGAACAAATCAATCAGGAGTTCTTTGGGCGGGAGAGGTTGGAGGCGTTAGTACCGAAGGGAGCCTCCGTGTTGGAGGGCAGTCTGAACCCTTCGGCTCTGATGAACCAGATGCTGCCGCCGGCCGACCGACTAGCCCTTGCCCGGTTGGACGAGGGATCCCTCGAGGCGAAGGTCCTCCTGAATGCTGCCTCCGTAAGTCACCCCCCCCCTTCTTTGTTCATTGTCGTGCATTCCTTCTGTACTATGTTTGTTGTGCCTTATTCTTGCCTTCGTGAATTGCAGAGCTTTATGGGCCTCTGCGAGCACCTCCGGAGGGTGGATCAAATGAGGGAGGCCAAGGGTGTAGCCGAGGGGGAGGCCGCCCTCCTCAGGAAGAAGCTTGCTGAAGCCGAGGACTCTCTTCGTCTGGCCACCGACGGCATAGAGCAGAGGGTGCAGGCTGCAAGGGCCGAAGGGGTTAATGAGGGACTGGCCAGGGCCGGGGAGGCCGCCGCCGAGGCCGCCCGCATTGCTGCTGATGAAGCCCGCGCGGCTCAAGAAGAGGCCGTCTCCAAGGCCCGAGAGGATGCGGTGACCAGCTTCACAGCCGAGGGGTGGAAGGCCGAAGACCGGAGGGAGTGGTTTGCTTCGGCGGTGGGGGCTTCAGTGGACGAGTGGGTCGGAGGCCCCGGAAATATGTGGCTTGCTGAGAGGGGCGACTCGTACTACCAAGGCGGGGAGTTCTTCACCCAACGCCTTATCTACCGGAAGCTTGCGAAGCACTTTCAGGTGGCACCGGAGGAGTTCCGTCCAAAGGCTTATGGCCTCCCCCCCCCCTCCAGCCAGATATCAGGATCCCGCTCCCCGAGGGGGAAGAGAGGCCAGTTCTTGAAGACTCGGAGACCCTCCGGGAGTGCGGCCTTGGTGGTGAAGAGGATGAAGCCGAGAGCGAGGCAATATCCACAGCCCCCCCCCCCCCTTCTTGAATTGTATTCCCCCCTTTTGTGTTGTAATTGTCGGCCTCGGCCTCCTTTGTAAAGCACAATTAAACATCCCTTTTTTTTGAATGAATGAGTACATATGCCCTCGGGCCTTTGATATATAATATGCTTCCTTTTGATTTGTTCATTGTCGAATATATGCCTTTGTCTTGCTTTGGATGTATGCCTTTGCTCCTTTGAATGTATGTTTTAGGACTTAGAATATTTTCTGATTGTAGCTTGCCCTTGGAAGCCTTCGGTAGTTGGGCACCCTCTGCTGGATATGCAACCGAGGGTTCAGCAGTAATTAGGACTTAGAAAATTTTTCTAAGTGTAGCACACCATAGGGCCTTCGGGTGTTTGTAGTAACCCAATTCCTAGGACTTAGAAAAATTTCTAAGTGTAGATTTTCCCTTGGGAGCCTTCGGGAGATGGCATCTCTTCCTGATGTGTGAATATTGGACCGAGGGCCCAATGTACAGGACTTAGAAATTTTTTGCAAGTGTAGTATGTCACGTAGCCTTCGGCTACTGTGGAGCCCCAACTGAAATATTGATTAGGCCGGGGGCCAATTCTTTAGGACTTAGAAAATTTTCTTCAGTGTTGATTCCTTGTGTACTGTAGCCTTCGATTGATAGGACTTAGAAAGATTTCTAAGTGTAGATTTTCCCTTGGGAGCCTTCGGGAGATGGCATCCCTTCTTGATGTATGAGTGGTTGACCAGGGGAAAAATATGTAGGACTTAGAAAATCTTCTAAGTGTAGATTTTCCCTTGGGAGCCTTCGGGAGATGGCTTAGAATTTTTTCCAAGTGCTGCTTCCTTGTGTCGCCTTCGGGTGATAGGTGCCCTCTGACTCTACATCACTTCGCGAGATGCCCGGGGGCTACTCATTTAGGACTTAGAATATTTTTTAAACGTAAAGTGATGTCGAGCTTCCGGATGTAGAGCCCTCCGGGTATATGAATAGGACCCTTCGGGTGATCGTGGGGCCTTTGAGTTGTGTGAATATTTGATCGAGGGCCAACTATGTGGAACTTAGCAAAATCTCACAGCTTTCGGTTGTCTGGTGACATATTAACCTCCGGTTGCTGTCATTTTTCAAAAGTGTGGACTTAGGAAAAGTGTGGAACCCTGTTGTTGTGAAGAAAACCAATGAGGAGTGTGTGCCCTCGGCATACACTTTGAAAAGTTGTAGAGTCTGACTTAGCCAGTTGTGTCCCTTGTAATGGGGTAGGGGCCCTCGGTATTAGTGCATAACAGATGCCTTCGGTATTTGTTTGAAGTACCGTTTTGTGGACCCTGGATAGTCCAATCCCTTTGTAGTGTTGAAGCCTTCGGTGCTTGTGTGACCGGAGGTGACCAGGCAGTGGGCTTAGCCGTTTCTTGATGATATTTGTTTGAGTAGTATCCTTCGGGAAGTAGGAGCCTTCAATTACCGGAGGTGTTCCCGTGGGGAGCCCTCGGCATGTTGTGATCTGTTGGAGTGTACTCTTTGATTTCTCGCTGAGACTACTCCCCTTCACCCCCCCCCCCCCCTTTTTTGGTTGGTGGTGAAGGGAAGGCATCAAGAAACTTGGTTTCTTGGTAAGGCTGGGCCTATTGGGAGACCATCAGAATACACCAATGGCTCTCCTCCCTCGGGTTAACTTTCCGAGTTCCGAGGGGATCGAGGGTCATTTCCTGGGCACAAGATATGGTGGTCTGTAACCTGCCTCCCTTGGGGGATGGCGCGGAAAGCGCCTCATTTTTGAAAGTCGTCCCCTCGGCGCTAGACATAGTCCGTGGCCTGCCACACCCTTGGGGTGGTGGCGCGGGGAGCATTTCGGTTTGGAAGTCGAATCCTGGGCATTTCTCGTGCCTGTCATACCCTTGGGGTGATGACGCGGATAGCGTTCCGTTTTTGAAAGTCGAATCCTGGGCATTTCTCATGCCTGTCATACCCTAGGGGTAGTGACGCGGAAAGCGTTTCAAGGAAGGGTTTTCATTTGCACACTAGTTGCAAATGGCCGGGGGCACTACGTGCCGCCGGCACCGATGGTGGCGCCTTCGGTATATGCGTCCTCGTGGGGTACGACTTTTAGAAACCACACTTGGTGTTAGCTTCGATGTGTAGCCCCCCGGTACTTGGTACCGAGGGGTCTTCCGTAGGAACACTTGGTGTTCTGATTGGAGTGTTTGGTGTCGGAGGGCCCTTGGAGGAAACACTTGGTGTTTTCCAACAGATGTTTGGAAGTTGATAGGAGAGCATATCCCTGGCACTGGGTGCCGAGGGGTCTTCTTTGAAACATTCGGTGTTTTTCTTTGTTTTGATGTTGGTGATGGAGGTGTACCCTCGGTACTGGGTGCCGAAGGGTCTTCTGTAGGAACACTTGGTGTTCTCATCTTTTCGATATTGATGTTGAAGGTGGGGATGTACCCTCGGCACTGGGTACCGAGGGGTCTTGTTTGAAAACACATGGTGTTCTCCTGTGGTTGTAGGTGTTGACGGTGTCCGCCCTCGGCACTTAGTGCCGGAGGGGGTTCTTCTTGTGGTGAGGCCTGGGGCCTGTTGTCAGTATGAGGGCGTGGTGTCTTGAATGTGTCTTCATTCCTCAAAAGTGGAGGCCTTGGGCCATAGGATAGTACATTCATTAGTTATGAGGGCTTGGCCGCTCTTACATTATTGGTAAAAGTTAACTAAATGGTGTACATTCCAGTGCCTAGGGGCCTCTTTCCCGTTGGGGCGTTTGAGCTTGTAAGTCCCGGGTTTGATGATGGCTGCTATGATGTAGGGGCCTTCGAATTTTGGTGCCATTTTTCCTCCCTCGGTTGGTTGGCTGGCTTCCCTCCTCCGGGGGACATAGTCCCCCACTTGGAATTCTCTGGCGCGAACTTTGGCGTTGATGTAGCTTTTGACTTGCCTTCGGTAGTTTTCTGCCCGGATGAAGGCCTGCTCCCGGCGTTCTGAAATGAGGTGGAGGTCGAGGGCCATGTTGCTGTCGTTGACCTCGGGGTCATATTGGATCACCCTTCGGGTGGGAAGGGTGACTTCCGTAGGAGCTTTGGCTTCAAAACCGTAGCAGAGGGAGAAGGGTGTTTCACCTGTTGCTCGCCGAGGGGTGGTGCGGTAGGCCCACAGGATGTTGTGGAGTTCTTCCACCCAACCACCGCCCTCGCCCTCCAGCTTCTTTTTGAGGCCCTCGAGCAAGGTCCGGTTGGCATTCTCTACTTGCCCGTTGCCTTGAGGGTAGGCAACGGAGGAGAAGGTGTGTTTGATGCCCCATGCCTCCAGAAGGGCACAGAAGGGGGCTGCCTCGAATTGTGTCCCATTGTCGGAGATGATCTGCTGGGGGACGCCAAACCTTGTGAGGATGTTCTTGAGGACAAAATGACAGCACTTCGCCTCTGTGATACTGGCGAGGGGCTCAGCCTCCACCCACTTGGTAAAGTAGTCGATGGCCACAATGATGTACCTGTTGTTGGAGGTACCCCTCGGCAGAGGGCCCACAAGGTCTATCCCCCATCGAGAAAAAGGGACAGATGTGCTGATGGGGGCATAGTTGACCGCTGGCCTGCCGGGGGCTTTCTGGATATGTTGACATGCGGTGCACCTCCGGGCAAGGTCAGCACAATCTCTGGCCATGGTTGGTCAGAAGTAGCCCTGGAGAATGAGCCTTCGGGACATGGAGAAGGGTCCCTGGTGAGCTGAGCAAGTGCCGCTGTGCACTTCCTCCATTGCGACCTCGGCCTCATCTTAATGAAGGCATCGAAGTAGCGTGCCATTGTAAGATCGTTTGTAGAGCCTTCCATCTTCGATGGTGTAGCTAGGATCCCTCAGCTTTGCTAGTTTAGCGCGGGTCTCATTCTCGGGTAGCTGCCCTGTGGAGATGAAGGCGGTGATATCTGAGATCCAATCCTCTTGGTGTTGTTGTATGTTCATAACGGGGCTTGCATGGATACTTGAGAGGCTGAGTTCCTCAATTTTGGCAATTTTGGAGATGTGCTCGGGGGAGTCGGCCGAGAGCTTAGATAATATGTCGGCCTCGGAGTTCTGAGCCCTCGGTATTTGAGTGAGAGAGTGTGCCTCAAATACCTTGAGCAACTCCTTGGCCGCTTCCTTGTATTGTTTCATTCTTCCCTCCTTGGCCTCATATTCCTCGAAGATTTGGCCAACGACCAACTTGGAGTCGCATTTGATGTGGATCTGCCGAGCTCTCATGTTGGCAGCCAGCCGAAGGCCACATAGGAGGGCCTCATATTCGGCCTCGTTGTTGGAGACTTTGAAGGAGAAGCGGATTTCATAGTAGGCTCTGAAGCCCTCGGGAGTAATGAGGACTACCCCTCCCCCACATGCTTTGGTCGCGGAGGAGCCGTCGGTGTAGAGGGTCCACCAGTCGTCCGAGGTAGCCGAGGGCTCCCTGTCCGTGGCTGCCCTTGCGGTACATTCCGTCACAAAGTCCGCCAGGGCTTGGCCCTTGATGGCAGGCCTTGGACGGATGTCAATGTTGTACTGGCTCAAGAAGATAGCCCACTTCACCATGCGGGAGGAGCTGGTGGGGCTCCTCATGAGGGCGCCGAGGGGTTGATGAGTGAGGACCTGAACCGGGTGAGCCTGAAAGTAGTGGCCCAACTTCTTGACAGTCCAAACGATGGCTAACACCGTTTTTTCCACAGGGGAGTACCTGAGCTCGGCCTCCCTTAGGGTCTTGCTAACGTAGAAGATGGCATGTTGGATGTCGTCTTCCTCCCGAATGAGCACAGAGCTGATGGCCGCCGGGCTGACCCCAAGGTAGAGGTAGAGGGTCTCCCCTACCTTGGGTTTGGAGAGCACAGGAGGTGAAGATAGATATCGTTTGAGCTCGTCGAAAGCCCCCTGGCATTCTGGAGTCCATAGAAAGCCAGCCATCTTCCTCATGATTTGGAAGAAGGGTAGAGACTTCTCCGCTGATTTAGATAGAAAGCGGTTGAGGGCTGCCAGGCGGCCCGTCAACCGTTGAACTTCCTTCACACTGCGTGGGGGCTCCATGTTGATGATGGCCTGGATCTTCTCGGGATTGGCCTCAATACCCCTTCGGCTCACCATGTAGCCCAAGAATTTGCCACCTTGGACGCCGAAGGTGCACTTCTTCGGGTTTAGCCGAAGGTTGAATTTCTGCATGATGGCGAAGATTTCCCGGAGGTCATCAGCATGGCTGGAAGATTGTTTGCTCTTGACGATCATGTCGTCAACATAGGCCTCCATGGTGCGCCCTAGGACGGCTTGAAAGACCCGGGCCACCATCCGGGTGTAGGTGGCCCCCGAGTTTTTTAGGCCGAAGGCCATTACTAGGTAGCAGAAGATGCCCTCGGGAGTCATGAAGGCAGTTTTTTCGGCGTCTTCCTCGTGCATGAAAATTTGGTGATACCCTCGGAAGGCATCGAGGAAGGACATGATCTCACACCCTGCGGTCTCATCCACCAGTTGATCAATATTTGGTAGAGGGAATGGATCCATAGGGCACGCCTTGTTGAGATCGGTGTAGTCCACGCACATGCGGAAGGTAGGGGGCTTCTGTGCGAGGACTACATTTGCTAGCCATGAGGGATATTTCACCTCCTTGATGTGCTTAATGGAGAGGAGCATGGCGACCTCCTTCTTTACAAATTCCCTCCTCTCGGCGGAGAGGGGTCTTCTTCGTTGTTGCACTGCTTTTGCCGAAGGGTCCACCGAGAGGCGGTGGGTGATGACCCTTCGGCTAATTCCCGGCATGTCCTCCGGCCCCCATGCAAAGACAGTGGAGTAGGCGCGGAGGGCGCCGGTGATACCGGTCTTCAGATCTTCAGGGAGCTGGGCTCCAATCTTCACGACTCTCTCCGGCTGGGCCGGATCGAGTGCAAAGTCTTCTACGTCCTCGGCCGGTTCAGCCCTCGGCATTTTTTCTTCTTGGTCGATGGTTCCGGTGATGGTGTCAACACGTAATTCCGTCTTGCTCACCTTCTAAGTGACTTGAAGATAGCAGGCGCGGGCGATTTTCTGATTCCCCCGGGAGTAGCCAATGCCCCCCTCGGCGGGGAACTTGAGGCAGAGGTGCCTCATGGAGATGATGGCCTCGAGGTCCTCGAGGGCTGGCCGGCCGAGGATAATGTTGTGGGCGCAGTCGATGTTGATAACGACGAACTCCACTTCGAGCTGGGCTCTATGGAGCTCGTCGCCGAAGATCACCGGGAGGGTTATTACCCCCTCGGAATCAATAGTATCGCCGGTGAAGCCAGCAAGAGGGGTCTTAATGGGTCGAAGGGACCCCCTCTCCAGATGCAGCTCTCTGAAGGTGCTGAGGTACATCACATTGACGGAGCTGCCCGTGTCAATGTAAGTTCAGTGAATGATGGTGTCGTTTATTTCAGTCCGAATCACCAAGGCATCCCTGTGAGGAGAAGAAGTAGGAGGGAGATCTGCGTTGGTGAAGGTGATGGGTTCCTCCCTCAGCCGCTTTACCGGGGGCGTATGAGTGACTTCCCCCACGTAAAGCGATTGAGCCCACTTCTTTCGCTAGCTGGTGGAATCGCCCCCTGTATTGCCACCGGTGATCATGAGGATGTGGCGTTTTTTCTCTTGGTAGTGGGGGTACTCCTCCTCTTCTTCTTCCAAGTTTCCGATCTCCCTCTTCTTGCCGAGGGGGATAGTGTTCGGGTTTACCCAAACGTTTACCTTCGTGTGGTGCCCTCGGGGAGGCCCCTGATGAGAAGGCCCCTCCTGCCGAGGGCTCTGAACAAATTGGGACAGGTGTCCCGCTTGTATTAATCTCTCGATGGCCGTCTTTAGCTGGTGGCAGTCATCGGTCCTGTGCTCTTGATGCCGATGGAAACGGCAGTAGGGGAACTGAGGGTTGATAGCATGCACCTCCGGGGGTGCGCGAGAGTCGCGCTCAACGAGGCCCCTCTCCTCGGCGAAATCAAGGATGATGCTGACGGGATGTGTCAATGGGGTCCGAGGGCGGTCCAGGAGTATGGGTTGTGCCCAAGTCTTAGGGTTGCTCTTATAACCTCCCCCAGGCTTGGCTTGGCCTTACCGAGGGCGGTCATCAGAGGGTCCTGAAGGTTTGGGGTGATTCGGAGGAGCCCCCGGCCCCCGGTTATTCTTGTTGTCAGCCCTCGGGGGCTGCTGGTCCGGATGCTGGTGATATTTTTCCACCTCCTCTGCCTCAGCATATCGGTCCCCCCGCTGCAAAGCCCTTATGTAGTCGCGGGGGGGTTCAATGATGAGGCTCCTTGAAAAGTTGCCGGTGCGGAGGACGGTTTGTAGGAGGGCCAGGAGGGTCCCGTCATCAGCACCGTCGACTTTGTCGGCTTCCGTCCTCCAACGCTCCAGGAAGTCCCGAAGGGTCTCATCCCTCTTTTGACGTATTGTTAGGAGGTGGGAGAAGTGCTTCCTTGTGCGATGCCTCCCGGCAAATTGTGTCAAGAATCGCTGGGCGAGTTCTTGCCATGAATCAATGCAGCCCTCGGGCAGCCTGTTGAACCATTCGTATGCCGGCCCTCTAAGGTGGAGAGGAACCAACGACACAAATATTCGTCTGACGCCCCTACCATCATCATGTTGTTCTGGTATTTGCTGTAGTGTTCCTGGGGGTCCGTTTTCCCGTTGTAGGGCTGTATGTGTTGCCCTCGGTATTTTTCCGGGATCCGGGCCGCCAATACCCTTGGGGTAAATGGCGTCCGAGTCCGGAGCTGGATGACGGGTTCTCCGGAGCCCTCGGCCACCTTCTTCTGTAATTCCTCCATTTTGGCCATCATGGCCTCGTATTTGAGGTCTGAGTGAGGGGTGGAGGTGGTGGCGTGAGCTTTGTTGGACTCCATTTCGTCAAGCCGGTGTTGGAGGGCCGCAATAATCTCGTCCCGGGGATCCTTCGGGAGGGTCTCCGCCCCCCTGCGAATGAACTCGGGCCGAGTGGGCCTGGTTGATCTGGTGGCGAGCATCATTGGCATGAAGGGGTGCCTTGCCTTTGTCCCGAGGGGGACGCTCCTCGTCTGCCCTCGAGACAGACCCTCCGCTTTCCTGGGGCCTTTGGAGTGCTTTCCCTCCGAGGCGGTCTTGGACCCCTCGGCGGTCTGGCCCTCCTCCGAGCCGGTTGAGGGCGGAAGTGCGGGGCCTTTCTCTGTCGTCATGGTGGCGGTCCCGGGACTGAACTTCCTGGGAGGACGTATCTTGGGCCACTACCCCCTCGTCATTCCTAACCCGAGGGAGGGGGTTGCCAAAGGGGTGTGGCAGAGGGGGAAGTATGATGTTCTCCCCAACCTGGGGTTGAGCCGGAGCCTGGGTGCCGAAGGCACCCGGGTTCTGAGTTAGCGTTTGGATGAAGGCGGAGAGCGCCGATTGCACGTCGATGGTGAGAACCGGAGGGCTGAGTTGGTCATCGCTCTGGTTTTTCTTCTTGGCCTCGATGCCGAGGCGGGCATCGGGGGCATTCTGTTGGATCTGAAGGCGTAGGTCGACAGCCGCCTGTTCCAGCCCAGCGATGACACCGCCCTTGGGAGCCCTGTGAGAGGCTTCGGGGGCGTTGACGTCGCCGAGGGCTAGGTTCTTGTCTTCTACGTTTTTGGAGTTGGCACGAGTAGTTCTCACCATTTTGGTAGAGGGCTAGTGTTTGGCGAAGGGGGAGGGTTTCTTACTTGATTGTTCAAACTCTCAACGAGAGCACCAAATGATGGATAGTCTACCCGGGGGTATATATCCGAAGGGTTATTGCTGAGAATAACTTAGAGAGAAGTCAGAGCACAAGTAAATAAGAGAGAGAGTGTATTCGGTCTGAATGTCGTGGTTACAAATGGGGAAATGGGGTGCTATTTATAGTAGCAATAAATGCCGGACAGGGACACGTGTCAAGCGCCCATTGGCCGAGAGGTCACCTCAACTGGTTGGCGTAGGCAGCCGCATGTGGCCGCATTTAATGCGGCTGTTGGATAGGACGTATGTACAGGGTACGGTGATCTGTACGCATGTGAGGCGGATATCATGTCGGGAGAGGTGCCTTCGGCTATAGGGCAACAGCCGAGGGCTCCTCAAACTGATGGCACCCTGGTGCTGAGGGCTCCTGGTGCCGAGGGATACTGTTTTTGCCGTTTTCTCCCAGTTTCTTAGTTTGCTTGAGAACCCCGTTCTGTAAGAGTTTAGAGCCTTCGGCCAGGTGGCCGAAGGCACCCCTGGCGCGTAGTGCGGGCTGCTTGGTACTCTGGGCGCTGTGATTTGGGCCTGTTGAGCCTTCTGGGCCTGTTGGGCCTTTGCTGGAGTAGTGGGAGTCTGTGGGCCGGGGGTTCCTAGGCCATATACTACATCAGGGAGGTACCATTGAAATTGGGCAGACCATTTTTGGCAACTGCCCGAGCACTTATTGATGTTGGAGACGGTAAGCTTGTCCTCCGTGTTGGGGATGAGTCTGCCACCTTTAACATGTCCAAAATAATGAAGAGGCCCTGTCAGGATAGTGGAGAGTGTTTTTACATGGATGTGATGGATTCTTTGGTGGAGGATTGCATTCCTAACATGCTTTCTGATGAAGCCTTCTTTGATCTTCTTTTTTATGATAGTTTTTCAGTAGAGGATCTTGAGCTCCTCCCTAGTTTTGATTGTCTTATGATAGGTGGAGAGGAGGGCTCAAGTGATGCTAGTGATGTAAAGGGGAAGGAAAATGATTTAGATAAAGTGGGGAAGGAAGACTGTCAGACTGATTCTTCCATTGTTACCCCTTCTCCATTTAATCTAAAGCCTCTTCCCTCCCACCTTGAGTACGCTTTTATTGATAATAGTCCTGAACTCCCTGTCATCCTTGCATCCGGACTTGAGCCATCCCAAAAATCTGCATGTCTTGACCTACTTAGTGAACAAAGGGAAGCTCTAGCCCGGAAACTTTCTGACATGAAAGGAATCAGTCCTGCTTTCTGCACTCATAAAATTTTGATGGAAGATAATTCTAAACCGGTAGTGCAGCCATAAAGAAGACTGAATCCTAATATACAGGAGGTGGTTAGGGAGGAATTCATCCGTCTGTTAGATGTAGGCATTATTTTTCCGATTTCAGACAGTCCTTGGGTCAGCCCGACCCAAGTGGTTCCCAAGAAAGGGGGGATGACTGTGGTTAAGAATGAGAAAGATGAATTGATACCGACACGTACGGTCACCGGATGGCGGGTCTGCATTGATTACCGAAAGTTAAATGCCGCCACCCGGAAGGACCACTTCCCCCTCCCCTTCATTGATCAAATTTTAGAAAGGTTAGCAGGGCATAAGTTCTATTATTTCCTTGACGGCATGTCGGGATACTTCCAGATCCCCATAGCCCCAGAGGACCAGGATAAGACCACGTTCACATGTCCATTCGGTACCTTTGCATATCGAAGGATGGCGTTTGAATTATGTAATGCCCCTGTTACCTTTATGAGATGCATGCTAGCTATTTTTGGGGATTTTATTGGGAAGTTTATGGAGGTTTTTATGGATGACTTTTCTGTGTATGGTGATACTTTTGATGAATGCTTACAAAATTTGAAGAAAGTTCTGGTTAGGTGTCGTGAGGTGAATTTGGTGCTTAACTGGGAGAAGTGCCACTTCATGGTTAGTGAGGGAGTGGTCCTAGGGCATAAGATATCGAGTAGGGGGATTGAGGTTTTTCCGGCTAAGGTTGATGTTATTTCTAAATTACCTCCCCCTACCTCAGTCTGTGCCATTAGGAGTTTTCTAGGACACGTAGGTTTCTACCGTAGGTTCATCCAGGACTTTTCTAAGATAGTCCGACCCATGAATAAACTCCTTGAGAAGGACGCACTGTTTGACTTCTCAAAGGAGTGTTTAGAGGCTTTTGAATGTTTGAAGGAGAAACTGGTCGAGGCACCAGTGGTAGTAGCTCCTGACTGGTCCTTGCCGTTTGAGATTATGTGTGATGCTAGTGATTTTGCAGTAGGAGCCGTTCTTGGGCAGCGTCGAGAGAAACATTTTCATCCAATTTCTTATGCTTCTAAGACTCTCGATAGTGCCCAGGAAAATGACACTGCCACCGAGAAAGAATTGCTTGCTGTTGTGTTTGCTCTTGACAAGTTTCGTCCATATTTGATTTTGTCTAAGTTAGTGATATTCACGATCATTCTGCTCTTAAATATTTAATGCAAAAAGTGGATGCTAAACCTAGATTGATTCGGTGGATATTACTACTCCAAGAGTTTGATATTGAAATAAAGGACAAGAAAGGGGCTGCGAATTTAGCAGCTGATCACTTGAGTAGGTTAGAGAACCCCTTTCTTGATCCCTTGAGTGAAAGAGACATTCAGGGTACTTTTCCTGATGAGAGACTTTTGTGTATTGTTTATGAGGTGCCTTGGTTCTCAGACATCGCCAACTATCTTGTTGGGGGTGTTGTTCCTTCTGATTATACACCTCATCAACGAAGGAATTTTTTTGCTGATCTGAAGTATTATTTCTGGGAGGAACCATATCTTTTTCGTATTTGTGCTGACCAGGTTGTTAGAAGATGTGTTCCCCTTTGTGAAGGAGCTGAAATTCTTAAACATTGTCACTCCGGACCGACAGGGGGACATTATTGTTTCAACCGGACAGCCCGTAAAGTCTTGGAATGTGGTTTCTTGTGGCCCACTTTGTTTAAAGATGCTCTAACATTTGTGCAGGAATGTGACAGGTGTCAACGCACCGGAGCGGTAACCAAGAGGGATGAGATGTCCCACAATTTTATATTGGCTTGTGAGGTATTTGATGTTTGGGGCATTGACTTCATGAGGCCGTTTCTGGGTTCTAAAGGTAATAATTTCATTCTTGTTGCTGTGGATTATGTTTCTACGTGGGTTGAGGCTGAAGCCCTGCCCACGAATGACGCTAGAGTTGTAATTCGTTTTCTGAAAAAATGTTTTCTAGATTTGGAGTGCTGCGAGTGTTGATTAGTGACAGGGGCACCCACTTTAGGAATGATCCCATGACACGCCTTCTGGCAAAGTACGGGGTCACTCATAAAGGGGGCGTCCCATATCACCCTCAAACTAGTGGCCAAGTTGAGAATTCGAATAGGGACATTAAGACCATCCTTGAGAAGACCGTTGAGACCCTTAGGAAGGATTGGTCCGATAAGTTAGATGATGCGTTGTGGGCACTCCGTACAGCGTATAAGGCACCCATTGGCACTACTCCGTTTCACTTGGTTTATGGGAAGGCGTGCCACCTTCCCGTAGAGATTGAGCATAAGGCCTAATGGGCCTTGAAAATGCTGAATAAAGATATTTCATTGGCGGGTCGTGAGCGGCTTTGAAAGCTCAACGAATTGGATGAGTGGAGGCTTATGGCCTATGAGAACTCTAAGATTAGTAAGGAGCGTACTAAAGCCTATCATGACCGGCATATCAAACAGGGCAAAGAGTTTCGTAAGGGGGGTCAAGTTCTGCTATTCAATCCCCGAATGAAAAATTTTAAAGGAAAATTGAAGTCTAGTTGGTATGGCCCCTTCGTAGTAAGTGAAGTTTTTCCATACGGTACAGTTGAGATAGACCATCCTGAGAAAGGCCGTTTTAAAGTCAACGGCCACCACCTGAAGAAGTACTACGGAGGACCGTTAGACCGCGAACGTGAGGTGACCTTTGTCACGAATTTTGAGAGATGAGTGCGTAGTTGCGTCGGGAAAACGACGTTAAAAATAGCGCTTCTCGGGAGGCAACCCAAGCTTAATTTTTGCTTCAGTAGCTAGTTTTTACCGCGTTTCATTTAACCTTCAAAAAAAATCTGATAGTATCCAATTTTGATAAGATTTTGATGATGCCACTATACATAACACGTGTACATTGTATCTCCATTTAATTTGCAATAAGTGACAAAATTAATGTACAATTTTTATGACTAATAAAATATGACCGGAAAAAGTAAAAATGCAATAAGGTAATTTTATTTACCTTAATAGGATATTTATATCCTACCGGTATATTTTATTAGCCCACAAAAATTAAATGTCACAAAACAAGGCCAAATTCAAAAATAAATATACAATGAATGTATATGATTGGAGACAAATACTTGACCGGTATTTAATATCGAATCAAGTACTGGGGACTACAGCATGGGACACACACCTGGAAGAAGATGCCGCGGCCGAATTATTTATAGACAAAATACACCAGCCGCAATTAAAGTTCCAGCACAAGAAGATTGATTAGCCAAAAAGCCTATAAATAGAGGCTAAAACGCAAGTTTCTAACCAAGCATTTGAGCATCCTGTAAGGAATATTTGTAATTAGATTTTGATGATGCTAGATTAATTAGGACTTTAGAGTACCTCTCTTTAGACTTTATGTATGGGAATTTTCATTTGTAAAATTCCTTAGCATAATCGACTTAGCAGAAAGTCTCCAAGAACAGAAGATCTTTGGTTCTCTGCCTTAGAACAGAAGACCTCAGGGTCTCTGTTAACCTTCACTCTGACAGAAACCCTCCTGGTTCTCTGTTGGGTATATTCTCAACAGAAGTGCTCAAGACCTTCTCTAATCAACTCTCTGATAAAGACACCAGAAGGCCTAACACTTGGAAAAATTCCACCAAGCCGGAAAATCAACTAAAAGATTCCTTTAACGGCTAGGAGTCTTGAACGGAAAAGCTACTGTGCCCGCATTAAATGCACATTTAATGCTCCCCATGCTCCGTAGAGTAATTGCAGATGATTGGCCGCAATGTCAGGATTACCTTATCCCAAAATAGTAACCCGCCAACTTTACCGGGTCCTACTGGTCAAGTCAACTGCTCGCACATTTAATGCAGTTGTCCTCCTTCTCCTCCAACGGGAAGACAACCTCAGTATAAAAGATACACTACAAAGAACAACCGGATAACTTTGCAACTTCACTAACTTTTGCTACAACTCTGCATACAAGAAATTCAAACGCTACATAGCAAAAAGCCTCCTTGAGATTAAAACTTCATCATCTTCTTCAAGAGAAGGCAGAAGTTGGAAAAATCCTTATTTCCAACTCAAGCAAAGTTCCAAGCGTTCTTCAACTCTTCAAGCTCATCACATACAAATCTTTTGTAACGAATCAAGTTGGAGGAACCCCTGTTTTAAACAGAACCTCTTCTTTCACAAGAAGGACGTCCAAGTACCTGGAGCTGTGAAGTGGTGATACTTCTGGGAAAGCTCAGTGAAAGGACCAGTCTTAGGGAAGCTGGAAGTGCATCCAAGAAGACATCTACACTTGAAGAAGACGTGGAGAGCTTCTTAAGTGATAGGGCTAAGGCATTGTAAACGGAAGTTTTTACGAGCTTAGTGGAACAGTGGACTAGAGGAACAAGTTGTTCCTTGAACCACTATAAAAAGCCCTGGTGTCATTTACTTACTGCTTTTCATTCATTGTTTGAACTGTTTGACTCCAAAGACTTGGTATCTGTGTTCAGCAGAACTGGTCTTGTGGGTTAACAGAAGGCCGACTGCCTTTGCTTCTCTGACGCTATTAACAGAACTCCCTACCAGAACCCCATCCGCTGCCAGTCTGTTCTACCTACAAAACAGGCTATTCTGTTAAATCTGGTACTTAGCTTGAAAAAGTTAAAAACCAATACAGTCTATTCACCCCCCCCCCCTCTCTAGACTGTATCCAGTACAACCGGGACCAACAAGTGGTATCAGAGCCTCCTTGTTCTAATAATCTCTTAGGTTATTTCCTGAACAAAGATCCACTTGTTTTTCTGTTTTATCTCATTTTTATCTGATATAATGGATCACTCCTTGTCCAAGAATCTTATGTTTTCAGATCTTAAGTTTGATGACTGGAGGATCCGGATGAAGGCACATCTCTGTGCTCTTCATGATGAGATGTGGGAAGTTCTTGACATAGGACCCTTCACAAGCTTCCAGAAGGTCAACCCTGAACATGTCATTGATAACACTAGACCTCAGATGATCAATAAGGCCAAATCTGAGTGGACCACTGAAGAAAGAAGGAAGTACAATCTGGACAACATAGATAAGGATATTCTTTACAAGTCCATCGATGATAGGTACTTCAACAGAATAAAGAAGTGCAAAACAACAAGGGAAATCTAGGATACTCTTGAGCTCATTGGAGCTGGTGATGAGCAAGAGAAGGACAACAAGCTGACAATAGCCAACAAGAAGTTTGATGACTTCAAGCTTCTTCCTGGTGAAAGCATCTCCAAGATGTATGACAGGCTCCTCACTCTCACTGGAGAGATCTCTGAGCTTGGCAAGGAACTCACCATCAAGGAGATCAACCTGAAGGTGTTGAGGGGACTGCCCTCGGCATGGAAGATGAAGGTGGTATCTGTCCAAGCCAGCAAGGATGTAAAGACTTATCCCACTGATAAGCTCATTTCAGATCTCAAAGCTCATGAGTTTGAAATGATTGAAGAAAAGGAAGATGTATCAGAAGAGAGGACCACTACAGCCCTCACTACTAGCACATCAAAGGTAAATGATTTTGACCCTTCAGTACTTTTATCTGACGAATATATGGCTGCTTTTGCTAGGAGATTCAAGAAGTTCATGAAGAATCCCAAAGATGGAAGAAGTCCATCATTCAGCAGAAAGCCATTCCACAAGGTCAAAACAACAGAGAGCAGTGGTGAGCTTCTCTGTTACAACTGCAGACAACCTGGACATTTCAAAGCAGAATGTCCACATCCAAGAGTGTCCAAGAAACAAGGGCATGATGGAGAAAAGAAGAAGTATGAAGACAACTCCAGAAGGAGAAAGGCACTTGTGACAGAACAACTTGAGAAAGACCCTCTGTCAGAGACAGAATCCAGTTCTGACTCAGATTCTTATGAGGCCTTCTGTTGCCTTGATATTGAGACAGAAGACCTATACCTCATGGCTCATTCTGATGATGAGGTAACCTTTACTTCTGAATCTAGTTTTTCTTCGGTAGGCTTAGCTTTTGATTCTGATTCAATGTCAGAATTTTGGGAAGAGTTTAAGGCCATACAAGCCACTTATTCCTCTGTAACAAAAGAAAACAGTAAGTTGAAAGCTGAAATTCTTGACTTGAAAAAGGAGGTTGAGATCAAAATCAATCTTCTGATTAAGGAAAGAGATCAGCTGGAGACTGAAAATGTTTCTCTTCTCAAGAGAATAAGAGAAATAGAGCCTCTCGAGATTAAGTACAAAGCTTACCAGAAGGCCCAGTCTTCCATGGAAAAGATTGTACTTGATCAACAGATTGGCACTGGCTTTGGTCTTGGTTATGGCTCAACAGAATCAGGTGAGCCTTCTGTAATGCCTAGCACCAGTGTGGCTAAGGCAGATAAGGTCATAGTGCCACTGATTTCTAGCCCCATTTGTAAAGCTGGTGTATCTGGCACCATGGTTGTTCGTGAGGAAGTCAGGCCAGAAAAGGGAAAGATAAAGGTTCAACAGAAACCCTTTTTGAAAAATAATGAACCTGGCAGAAAACCTAACAACAGAAAAGGTTTTCAAGATAACAAAAATAAGAGACCATTCATTGACAGACAACCTCATGACAATCGTGCCAGAAATGATCACCAGAAGGGCAAATATCAAGAGAGAGTTAACTATAGGCAGAAGAGGTTGGCTGGTCAACTTCAGAAGCCCAAAGCTAACCGTCCCTCTGCTCTTGATAGTATATGGGACTTCTTTCCAACAAAGAAAGCTATGCAAAAGTATGTAAACAGAAAGCATGACCCTCACAAGCATCTGCCCAAAGTGAATCACACTTCAGTTTACTATAACTACCAGGTGGACAATGGGTACCACCCACCAAGGTTTCACCTGATGAGAACAAAATGGTACCAACTACCCAGACTCCATGACCCCCCAGGACCCAGCATTGCTTGGGTACCTAAATCTTACTTTTGATCTTGCAGGAACTGTGTGCTGGAGCTATCTCAGAGCAAGAATGGTTTTTTGATAGTGGATGCTCCAGGCACATGACAGGTGACAGAAGTTGCCTAACTAAGTTCCAGAAATGCAAAGGACCTAGAGTTACCTTTGGAGGTAATGACAAAGAGGGTCAAACAAAAGGAAGAGGAAAGCTGATCAAGAACCAGATAGTCATTGATGATGTCTCATATGTCAAAGGACTGAAGTTCAACTTGCTGAGTGCTAGCCAATTCTGTGACAAAGGCTACACTGTTGAATTCACAAAGGACTTCTGTTATGTGAAGCATGAGAAAACAAAGGAAGTGGTTCTTACAGCATCAAGGAAGAAGAACATCTATGTGGTTGATTGGAACACATCAAAGGATGGAGTTTGCCTGATAGCCAAGGGAGATTCAAAACTAAGCTGGGACTGGCACAAGAAGCTTAGCCATTTGAACTTCAAAACAATCAACAAACTGGCAAGAGAACACATAGTTGATGGACTGCCAAACATAGTTTACAAGAAAGAGACCCTCTGCAGTGCATGCCAGAAGGGAAAGCAATAGAAGAACTCCTTCAAACCCATTGCTGGAGATCTTTCTACAAGTCCTTTAAATCTGATTCACATGGATTTATTTGGACCTGTTGAAACTCCTAGTGTTGGTGGCAAGAAATATACTCTAGTCATGGTTGATGACTATTCCAGATATACATGGACTATCTTTCTATCAAAGAAAAATGAAACTCTTCAGAAGTTGCCATCTCTGTTAAAGCAACTTCAGACTGAGAAGAACTTGAAGGTTAAGACAATCAGGTCTGACAGAGGAACTGAATTTGTCAACCAAGTCATAAAGGACTTCTGTGATCAAAATGGAACCTTTCATCAACTCTCTGCCGCCAGAACCCCTCAACAGAATGGCGTAGCAGAAAGGAGGAACAGAACTTTAAAAGAAGCTGCAAGAACAATGATTGCAGAATCTGGTTTACCTATGAGATATTGGGCTGAAGCAATCAACACTGCATGCTATACTCAGAACAAAAGCATGATCAACAAGAATCACCAGAAGACCCCTTATGAGCTCTGGAAAGGAAGAAAACCCAACATCAGCTACTTTCATGTGTTTGGATGCAAGTGCTACATTCTTAAAAATGGAAAAGAGCATCTGAAAGTCTTCCAAGAAAAGGCTGATGAAGGTATCTTTATAGGCTATTCAAACACCAGTAAAGCCTATAGAGTACTCAACAGAAGGACTCTACATGTTGAAGAGTCTATACATGTGAAGTTTGATGAAAGCACCTCTGTTAAAGAGGTAACAGAGATCCTCAAGGAAGTCAGCATAGAAGACAGAACACCAGAACCAACAGAAGAGGTAGCAGACAACCCTTCATTTCCAACACCTGCACCAAACCCCCTTCTGTTGAATGAAGATGAAGACTCAGAAGATGAAGAACAAGAAAGACCCAGACAGCAACTGACAGAACCTGATCTGACATGGTTAAGAGACCATCCTCCTAATCAAGTTATTGGGCATATCAGAAGTGGTGTGCAGACCAGATCAGCTTCAACAAGGAGAGAAGCAATGTTTGCCTGCTATATATCTCAGATGGAACCCATGACCGTGGAAGAAGCTCTTGCAGACTCAGATTGGATCAATGCTATGCAAGAAGAGCTTACTCAATTTGAAAGGAACAAAGTATGGGAACTTGTCCCTAGGCCAAAGCACCAGAATGTCATTGGAACCAAATGGGTGTTCAAAAACAAGGCTGATGAAGATGGCAACATTGTAAGGAATAAAGCAAGGCTGGTAGCTAAAGGTTATTGCCAAGAAGAAGGGATAGATTTTGATGAGATCTTTGCACCAGTTGCCAGACTTGAAGCCATCAGAATCTTTCTAGCTTATGCTGCTTACAACAACATCAAGGTCTACCAGATGGATGTCAAAAGTGCATTTCTGAATGGA
This sequence comes from Cuscuta europaea, assembly GCA_945859875.1. NCBI lineage: Eukaryota > Viridiplantae > Streptophyta > Magnoliopsida > Solanales > Convolvulaceae > Cuscuta > Cuscuta europaea. The sequence goes on along the minus strand of CAMAPE010000054.1, from coordinate 11,536,202 downwards.
GATCTTGAAGAAGAAGTTTATGTGGAACAACCACCAGGTTTTGTCATTCCTACTCACTCCTCCTGTGTCTACAAGCTTAAAAAGGCCCTTTATGGTCTTAAGCAAGCTCCCAGAGCATGGTATGACACATTGTCCCTTTTCCTAGTGAACCATGGGTTTACTAAAGGAAAGGTTGACAAAACTCTATTTCAAATCTCTGTTGCTAATCACATTCTGTTAGTACAAATATATGTTGATGATATTATATTTGGTAGTACAAATCCAGAATTGTGCAAGAAATTTTCACAAGTGATGCAGAGTCAATTTGAAATGAGTATGATGGGAGAACTCAGCTACTTCCTAGGACTTCAAGTCAAACAAGTTCCAGAAGGAATCTTTATCAATCAAGGGAAGTATACCAGAGACCTGATCAAGAAGTTTGGAGTGGAAGGCAAATCCTCAGTGAAGATTCCCATGAACACCTCTCAAGGAATTTGTCCAGATGATGAAGGAAAGGATGTCGACGCAACAAAATACAGAGGAATCATAGGATCTCTACTGTATCTGACAGCAAGAAGACCATACATCTCATTCTCTGTTGGAATTTGTGCCAGATACCAATCAAAGCCCAAGGAGAGCCACCTTAGTGCTGCAAAGAGAATCATCAGATATATCAAAGGAAATCCAAATGCAGGCCTATGGTATCTTAAGGGAGGTAACTTTGAACTAATTGGTTACTCTGACTCAGATTTTGCAGGTTGCAGATTAGACAGGAAGAGCACCTCTGGTCACTGCCAAATGCTAGGAGGAAGACTTGTTTCCTGGTTTAGCAAGAAGCAAAACTCAATCTCAACAAGTACAGTAGAAGCTGAGTACATTGCAGCTGGGAGTTGTTGTGCTCAGTTACTCTGGATGAAGCAACAGTTGAAGGATTATGGCATTCAAGCAAAGGAGATCAAATTGCAGTGTGACAACACCAGTGCCATTGCCATCACTCAGAATCCAGTTCTTCACTCAAGGACAAAGCACATTGAGATCAGACATCACTTCATCAGAGATCATGTTGAAAAGAAGCACATTTGCATGGAGTATGTGCCAACAGAATACCAGCTTGCAGACATTCTGACAAAGCCTCTTCCTGAGCCCAGATTCAACAAATTGAGAGAAGAATTGGAAATGATGGATGAAATCCCAAGGGATAGTTGAAAAGGAAGGCACTCTGTTGCAAAATCTCTGTAAGGAATAATTGTAATTAGATTTTGATGATGCTAGATTAATTAGGACTTTAGAGTACCCCTTTTGAAATTATGTATTAGAATTTTCCTTTGTAAAGTTCTTAGAGTAATCGACTTGACAGAAGACCTTCAAGAGCAGAAGACCTTCAAGAGCAGAAGGGCTTCAAGAGCAGAAGGACTTCAAGAGCAGAAGACCCTCTTAAGGCATTATTGAAACAAAGGACCTTTGGTTCTCTGCTCCAGAACAGAAGTCCTCAGGATCTCTGTTAGTCTTGACTCTGACAGAAACCCTTTTGGGTCTCTGTTGGATACTCTCCCAACAGAAGTGCTCCAGACCTCCTCTGTTCTACTCTCAGAAAAAGACACCAGAAGGTCTACCACTTAGAAGAATTTCAAAGAACCGGGAAGTCAACTAAAAGATTCCTTCAACGGCTAGGAATATGAAACGGAAAAGCTACAGTGCATGCATTAAATGCTCATTTAATGCACCCCATGCTACGTAGAGTAATTGCAGATGATTGGCCGCAATGTCAGGAATACTTTATCCCAAAATAGTAACCCGCCAACTTTATCGGGCTCTACTAGTCAAGTCAACTGATCGCGCATTAAATGCAGTTGTCCTCCTACTCCTCCAACGGGAAGACAACCTCAGTATAAAAGATACACTACGAAGAACAACCGGATAACTTTGCCAAGATAACTTTGCAAGTTTTGCTAACCATTGCTACAAACAAGATATTCAAACTCTGAAAAGCAAAAAGCCTCCTTGAGATTCAAACTCATTATCTTCTACAAGAGAAGGCAGAAGTTGGAAAAATACTTTTTCCAACCCAAGCAAAGTTCCAAGTGTTCTTTAACTCTTCAAGCTCATCACATACAAATCCTTTGTAACGAAGCTAATTGGAGGAACCCCAGTTTCAACAGAAACTCTTCTTGCTACAAGAAGGACGTCCCAGTAACTGGAGTAGTGAAGTGGTGATACTTCAAGGAAACTCAGTGAAATGACCAGTGTTAAAGGAAGCCAGGCAGTGCATCCCAGGACACATCTAGACTTGAAGAAGACGTGGAGTGCTTCTTAAGTACTAGGACTAAGGCTTTGTAAATGGCAGTTTTTACAGCTTAGTGGAACAGTGGACTAGAGGAACAAGTTGTTCCTTGAACCACTATAAAAATCCCTGGTGTCATTTACTTACTGCTTTTAATACTTGCACTTAGATAGAACTGTCTAACTCCTTGGACTTGGTATCTGTGTTCAGCAGAACTTGTTCTACGAGTTAACAGAAGGCCTACTGCCTTTGCTTCTCTGAGGCTAACAGAACTCCCTGCCAGAACCCCATCCGCTGCCAGTCTGTTCTTTCAACAGAACAGGCTATTCTGTAAATCTGGTACTTAGTTTAAAAAGCTAAAAACCAATACAGTCTATTCACCCACCCCCACCCCCTCTAGACTGTATCCAGTATAACCGGGACCAACAAGTGGTATCAGAGCCTCCTTGTTCTAATAATCTCTTAGGTTATTTGCTGAACAAAGATCCACTTGTTTTTCTGTTTGACCTCATTTCTATCTGATATAATGGATCACTCCTTGTCCAAGAATCTTATGTTTTCAGATCTTAAGTTTGATGACTGGAGGATCCGGATGAAAGCACATCTCTGTGCTCTACATGATGAGATGTGGGAAGTTCTAGATATTGGCCCCTTCACAAGCTTCCAGAAGGTCAATCCTGAACATGCCATAGACAACACCAGACCCCAGATGATCAGTAAAGCCAAGTCAGAATGGACCACTGAAGAGAGGAGAAAGTACAACCTAGACAATATTGCCAAGGACATCCTCTACAAGTCCATTGATGATAGGTACTTCAACAGAATCAAGAAGTGCAAGACTGCTATGGAAATTTGGGATACTCTTGAGCTCATTGGAGCTGGTGATGAGCAAGAGAAGGACAACAAACTAACCATAGCCAACAAGAAGTTTGATGACTTCAAACTTCTCCCTGGTGAAAGCATCTCCAAGATGTATGACAGGCTCCTCACTCTCACTGGAGAGATCTCTGAGCTTGGCAAGGAACTCACCACCAAGGAGATCAACCTAAAGGTGTTGAGGGGACTGCCCTCAGCATGGAAGATGAAGGTAGTTGCTGTCCAAGCCAGCAAGGATGTAAAGACTTATCCCACTGATAAGCTCATTTCAGATCTCAAATCTCATGAGTTTGAAATGATTGAAGAGAAGGAAGATGTACCAGAAGAGAGGACCACTACAGCCCTCACTGCCAGCACATCTAAGGTAAATGATTTTGACCCTTCAGTACTTTTATCTGATGAATATATGGCTGCCTTTGCCAGGAGATTCAAAAAGTTTATGAAGAATCCCAAAGATGGAAGGAGTCCATCTTTCAACAGAAAGCCATACCAGAAGGTCAAATCAACAGAAAGCAGTGGAGAGCTTCTCTATTACAATTGCAGACAACCTGGTCACTTCAAGGCTGATTGTCCCCATCCTAGAGTGTCCAAGAAGCAAGGACAGGATGGAGAAAAGAAGAAGTATGAGGACAACTCCAGAAGAAGAAAGGCACTTGTGACAGAACAGCTTGAGAAAGACCCTCTGTCAGAAACAGAATCCAGTTCTGACTCAGATTCTGATGAGGCCTTCTGTTGCCTTGATACTGAGACAGAAGACCTTTGCCTCATGGCTCATTCTGATGATGAGGTAACCTCTACTTCTGAATCTAGTTTTTCTTCGGTAGGCTTAGCTTTTGATTCTGATTCAATGTCAGAATTTTGGGAAGAGTTTAAGGCCATACAAGCCACTTATTCTTCTGTAACAGAAGAAAACAGTAAGTTGAAAGCTGAAATCCTTGACTTAAAGAAGGAGGTTGAGATCAAAATCAATCTTCTAATTGAGGAAAGAGATCAACTGGAGACTGAAAATGTTTCTCTTCTTAAGAGAATAAGAGAAATAGAGCCTCTTGAGATTAAGTACAAATCTTACCAGAAGGCCCAGTCTTCCATGGAAAAGATTGTGCTTGATCAACAGATTGGCACTGGTTTTGGTCTTGGTTATGGCTCAACAGAATCAGGTGAGCCTTCTGTAATGCCTAGCACCAGAGTTGCTAAGGCAGATAAGGTCATAGAGCCACTGATTCCTAGCCCCATCTGTCAAGCTGGTGTATCTGGCACCAAGGTTGTTCATGAGGAAGTAAGACCAGAAAAGGGTAAGATAAAGGTTCAACAGAAACCCTTTTTGAAAAATAATGAACCTGGCAGAAAACCTAACAACAGAAAAGGCTTTCAAAATAACAAAAATAAAAGACCATTCATTGACAGACAACCTCATGTCAATCGTGCCAGAAATGATCACCAGAAGGGCAAATATCAAGAGAGAGTTAACTTCAGGCAGAAGAGGTTGACTGGTCAACTTCAGAAGCCAAAGGTTAACCGTCCCTCTGCTCTTGATAGTATATGGGACTTCTTTCCAAGAAAAAAGGCTATGCAAAAGTATGTAAACAGGAAGCATGACCCTCACAAGCATCTGCCCAAAGTGAATCACACTTCAGTTTACTATAACTACCAGGTGGACAATGGGTACCACCCACCAAGGTTTCACTTGATGAGACCAAAATGGTACCAACTACCCAGACTCCATGACCCCCCAGGACCCAGCATTGCTTGGGTACCTAAATCTTTCTTTTGATCTTGCAGGAACTGTGTGCTGGAGCCATCTCTGAACAAGAATGGTTTATTGATAGTGGATGCTCCAGGCACATGACAGATGACAGAAGTTGCCTAACAGAGTTCCAGAAATGCAAAGGACCTAGAGTTACCTTTGGAGGTAATGACAAAGAAGGTCAACAAAAGGAAGAGGAAAGCTGATCAGGAACCAGATAATCATTGATGATGTCTCATATGTCAAAGGACTGAAGTTCAACTTGCTAAGTGCTAGCCAATTCTGTGACAAAGGCTACACTGTTGAATTCACAAAGGACTTCTGCTATGTGAAGCATGAGACAACTTAAAGATTTGAATTTAAAAATAACAATTTAAATAAATATATTTTTATGTGATAGAAGTAAACTAGATATAAATTAGTGGATAAAAAAAACCAGATACATTAAATCTAGGTGATGGCAGTAAAATAAAATGTTAAAGATAAAGTAAGATAATAATACATACTACGTATGTGATAATACAAATGTACTACATATACACTTACACTCACACATGACATACTCACACCACATACATACGTGGGTTCATGTATACATGCTAAAAACACATACATGGCATACACATAACGGTTGATCGATCGATAATAACACGGAGTAATAATAATAATAAAGTATTAGTAATACGTAGTAATAACTATGAATAATAACCACATGCATACTAACCATACATACATAATACACCCATATATGTATATATGGAATGAATATTACGGTGACCAAGTATACATAACATATATAACGGATGTACGCATAACGGATGGATCAATAGTTTATACGTAATAATAATACAATTAATTACAAGGCAATAGTGATAGAAAAGCAACGGCCACTGTAATAATAGTCGTATACGTTCGGCATACGTAGAGGTAATATGCTTCGAGTAGCCCGATCAAACAAACCTACTTGCGTGCATGCTTATATATATACACCTGCGCACAACGGAAGAAGGGGACCGAACAAACGAATATATAACTACTAGAGAAGAGAGAAAGGAGAAGGTGAGGGCTGGACAGATTGGTCACGTCGAAGCCGAAGGAAAAGGGAGGAGCGCCGGACTGGTTTACGCCGGAGTAGTGAAGCCATCGTCACCGCCGGAGAAGATAGCCGGAGAAGAAGCTAACGTCGCCGGACTGCGGTACTTCGAAACCACGCACACCAGGGAAGGAGCGGACGCCGACTGCACCACCGCCTATTACAACCTGCACTATGCCGCTCCCGTTGTAAAAGAAGGCAGCTTGGAGGGATGGAGTAGGGATCCGTCCGCCGGCCTAGTATTCATTGACGTTGAAGACGGCGGAGTAATAGTACGTTGTTCTTTTGTCTTAGTTGTAGTTTAGTTTATTCGGGCTGTTTAAATTTAGCTTGGACCATAAAAAAAAATCAATAATAATAGGAATAATAATAATAATAATAATTGATAAGTTGGAGATGAGAAGTATTAGTGATGAATGTAGCTGGGTTATTCTTTTATTGCTGGACCGAGCTAATAATAATAATAATAAAAATGATAATAATAATATAATGATAATCATCAAATAATAATAAGGATGGTTATAATAAAATGGAGTTGTAGGAATATTGGTAATGGGTTGTATTGTCCACTTTTAAATCAAACTTGTCACTTTTAGTTAATTTGCCATATTTTTATTAAGTAAAATAAATTAGCTACAATAATCGGACTTGTTATAATATTTGGGTGATTTAATATGAATTTTTTAAATGGATTATGATAATTTGGTGTTATTAACAAAATGAATAAAATGAATGAAATAAAAGGTGAAAATCGAGTAAAATAATTGAAAAAGAGTAAGTGACTAATTATATCATCTTAATTAAAAAGGTGATTATTTAGAGACCGGAGTAGAAGAAGAGAATTAGGAGCACCCGGACAAGAGGTAAGTTTCTCTGCCAATCCAAAAATCGTTTCCTCGTATTATATATGTATTATGTGATGCGTGATTTTTAAGTGTGAAGTATGACTTTTATGCATGTGATTCTGAGATGATTCGTGAAACTAAGTGCTTTTGGGGGTAAATATTTTATCTAAATATTTTTAAAGCAGTTTGAGAAGTTGAGAAATATTTTGAAGTATATTAATTCAAGATAAAAGATTGATTTCATAAGAGGTGAGCATCACGGGAGAATTCCGTGATGTCGGTTTTCCACGTCCGGATAAATGTGGAGGGTGATTAGGTCTGCTACTACTAAGAAGTACAGTTTGAGTTTAAAGTGATATTTGGATCGATGATCCCTTTTAAGAAGAAGTTATGGTAGTAGTAGTCCCTAATCATTCAAGATATCTTATTCAGGGGTAGTTGGTAGACTGAGTCCCGACTACTCGTTACGACTTACTACTCGGAGGGCTTGGAATCCCTTTTAGGGGGTGTGCACACTTAAGGTAGTCGTTTCGTTTCCAACAGAGCAGTTGTGGTACCGGCACTTGTTCGGGGTGGCCGTCCGTAACCACGGTCCACCGGGCTCTACCGAAAGGTAGAGCACCGCCCTTCTAAATTACTAGGAAGTTAGAGAAGAAGTGATTTTTGAGGAAATCAAAGAGAAGAGTTATTACGAAGTTTTATAGAGAAGTTGAGGATTTTTGTAAAGGAGTAGTCTTGAGAAAAATCAAAGTGAAAAGAATTTCGATGGTGTGAGTATTTTTATATATTATTATATAAAAATCTATTTTAGTCAAACATGATTATTTTACGGAGTTGGGTAGTACTTACTTAGCTCTAAAGCTAATTTTTGTTTTCTTTTCTTTGTTTTGTTTCTGCACTTTATTTGTGCAGGTGAGGATGATTTTGTCGATTGATGATTGCTTGCATGGCCCGAGAGCGAATTAGAAGTCACCTTAGTTATACTAGTCATGAAATAAACATTTACTTTACAAACACTTTATTTTTATTAAATTAGTTGTTATGTTTTAGTTGCCTGTGCATCCGGTTGAGAGATGACCGGATGTGGCGGTAACACCCATTTCCCTTATTAAGACTTCCGCTGTACTTTCTTTAAATTTTCATTATCAATAAGTAAAAGTTTTATTTCAATTATATCAACGTTTTGGGTGGGAAATTTGGGGGTGTTACAAATTGGTATCAGAGCATGGTTTTCTGGGGATTTTTCAAAACATTTTTTTTTTCGAAAAAGATTTCTAAACAATTTTTGAAAACATTTCTATAAAAAAAAGTAGGAAAAGAAAATGACTAGGAAAATAACTTTTAGCTAGGAACGTGGTGAGGATGAGAGACTTTAAAGATATTCATTTTATAGTTCACTAAGTTACTTGTTTATCTGAAGTATGTGGAATTATTATACTTCCTTGAATGATTATATGAGATAGAACTTGAGTATGACCTTAGTAAAGGACTTATCTATTTAAGATAGCGTAGAGACCTTACAAATGCTTAGTATTTAAGAAAGTTGTGAGATTAGAAGTTAAGTGGTCAAAATGACGAAAGTGTTATGGTCAAATTTTGGACCAAAGATGCTACTTAAGAAACCAAGAATGATATGCACAAGTACTATCTGGAGTTATTTGATTAAGTAGTATTTTAGTTACGAGAACGTAACCTCTCTTTAAGAATGGTAGAATGTAATACTTTAGAATTTTGTCATTTGACTTTAGTTTATGTTTCGGGACGAAACATCTTTTAAGGAGGGTGGAATGTAACACTTAATAATTTTGTCATTTGACTTTAGTTTAAGCTTCGGGACGAAGCATTCTTTAAGGGGGATATAATGTGACACCTTAAAGATTTGAATTTAAAAATAACAATTTAAATAAATATATTTTTATGTGATAGAAGTAAACTAGATATAAATTAGTGGATAAAAAAAACCAGATACATTAAATCTAGGTGATGGCAGTAAAATAAAATGGTAAAGATAAAGTAAGATAATAATACATACTACGTATGTGATCATACAAATGTACTACATATACACTTACACTCACACATGACATACTCACACCACATACATACGTGGGTTCATGTATACATGCTAAAAACACATACATGGCATACACATAACGGTTGATCGATCGATAATAACACGGAGTAATAATAATAATAAAGTATTAGTAATACGTAGTAATAACTATGAATATAACCACATGCATACTAACCATACATACATAATACACCCATATATGTATATATGGAATGAATATTACGGTGACCAAGTATACATAACATATATAACGGATGTACGCATAACGGATGGATCAATAGTTTATACGTAATAATAATACAATTAATTACAAGGCAATAGTGATAGAAAAGCAACGGCCACTGTAATAATAGTCGTATACGTTCGGCATACGTAGAGGTAATATGCTTCGAGTAGCCCGATCAAACAAACCTACTTGCGTGCATGCTTATATATATACACCTGCGCACAACGGAAGAAGGGGACCGAACAAACAAATATATAACTACTAGAGAAGAGAGAAAGGAGAAGGTGAGGGCTGGACAGATTGGTCACGTCGAAGCCGAAGGAAAAGGGAGGAGCGCCGGACTGGTTTACGCCGGAGTAGTGAAGCCATCGTCACCGCCGGAGAAGATAGCCGGAGAAGAAGCTAACATCGCCGGACTGCGGGACTTCGAAACCACGCACACCAGGGAAGGAGCGGACGCCGACTGCACCACCGCCTATTACAACCTGAACTATGCCGCTCCCGTTGTAAAAGAAGGCAGCTTGGAGGGATGGAGTAGGGATCCGTCCGCCGGCCTAGTATTCATTGACGTTGAAGACGGCGGAGTAATAGTACGTTGTTCTTTTGTCTTAGTTGTAGTTTAGTTTGTTTATTCGGGCTGTTTAAATTTAGCTTGGACCATATAAAAAAATCAATAATAATAGGAATAATAATAATAATAATAATTGATAAATTGGAGATGAGAAGTATTAGTGATGAATGTAGCTGGGTTATTCTTTTATTGCTGGACCGAGCTAATAATAATAATAATAAAAATGATAATAATAATATAATGATAATCATCGAATAATAATAAGGATGGTTATAATAAAATGGAGTTGTAGGAATATTGGTAATGGGTTGTATTGTCCACTTTTAAATCAAACTTGTCACTTTTAGTTAATTTGCCATATTTTTATTAAGTAAAATAAATTAGCTACAATAATCGGACTTGTTATAATATTTGGGTGATTTAATGTGAATTTTTTAAATGGATTATGATAATTTGGTGTTATTAACAAAATGAATAAAATGAATGAAATAAAAGGTGAAAATCGAGTAAAATAATTGAAAAAGAGTAAGTGACTAATTATATCATCTTAATTAAAAAGGTGATTATTTAGAGACCGGAGTAGAAGAAGAGAATTAGGAGCACCCGGACAAGAGGTAAGTTTCTCTGCCAATCCAAAAATCGTTTCCTCGTATTATATATGTATTATGTGATGCGTGATTTTTAAGTGTGAAGTATGACTTTTATGCATGTGATTCTGAGATGATTCGTGAAACTAAGTGCTTTTGGGGGTAAATATTTTATCTAAATATTTTTAAAGCAGTTTGAGAAGTTGAGAAATATTTTGAAGTATATTAATTCAAGATAAAAGAATGATTTCATAAGAGGTGAGCATCACGGGAGAAATCCGTGATGTCGGTTTTCCACGTCCGGATAAATGTGGAGGGTGATTAGGTCTGCTACTACTAAGAAGTACAGTTTGAGTTTAAAGTGATATTTGGATCGATGATCCCTTTTAAGAAGAAGTTATGGTAGTAGTAGTCCCTAATCATTCAAGATATCTTATTCAGGGGTAGTTGGTAGACTGAGTCCCGACTACTCGTTACGACTTACTACTCGGAGGGCTTGGAATCCCTTTTAGGGGGTGTGCACACTTAAGGTAGTCGTTTCGTTTCCAACAGAGCAGTTGTGGTACCGGCACTTGTTCGGGGTGGCCGTCCGTAACCACGGTCCACCGGGCTCTACCGAAAGGTAGAGCACCGCCCTTCTAAATTACTAGGAAGTTAGAGAAGAAGTGATTTTTGAGGAAATCAAAGAGAAGAGTTATTACGAAGTTTTATAGAGAAGTTGAGGATTTTTGTAAAAGAGTAGTCTTGAGAAAAATCAAAGTGAAAAGAATTTCGATGGTGTGAGTATTTTTATATATTATTATATAAAAATCTATTTTAGTCAAACATGATTATTTTACGGGGTTGGGTAGTACTTACTTAGCTCTAAAGCTAATTTTTGTTTTCTTTTCTTTGTTTTGTTTCTGCACTTTATTTGTGCAGGTGAGGATGATTTTGTCGATTGATGATTGCTTGCATGGCCCGAGAGCGAATTAGAAGTCACCTTAGTTATACTAGTCATGAAATAAACATTTACTTTACAAACACTTTATTTTTATTATATTAGTTGTTATGTTTTAGTTGCCTGTGCATCCGGTTGAGAGATGACCGGATGTGGCGGTAACACCCATTTCCCTTATTAAGACTTCCGCTGTACTTTCTTTAAATTTTCATTATCAATAAGTAAAAGTTTTATTTCAATTATATCAACGTTTTGGGTGGGAAATTTGGGGGTGTTACATGGAGTTTGCCTGATAGCCAAAGGAGATTCAAAACTGAGCTGGGACTGGCACAAAAAACTCAACCATTTGAATTTCAAAACAATCAACAAACTGGCCAGAGAACACATTGTAGAAGGGCTACCAGACATTGTGTACAAGAAGGAGACCCTCTGCAGTGCATGTCAGAAAGGCAAACAAGTGAAGAATTCCTTCAAGCCCATTGCTGGAGATCTTTCTACAAGCCCTCTAAATCTGATTCACATGGATTTATTTGGACCTGTTGAGACTCCAAGTGTTGGTGGCAAGAAATATACCTTAGTCATGGTTGATGACTACTCCAGATATACATGGACTATTTTTCTATCAAAGAAAAATGAAACTCTTCAGAAGTTGCCATCTCTGTTAACGCAACTTCAGACTGAGAAGAACTTGAAAGTGAAGACAATCAGATCAGACAGAGGAACTGAATTTGTCAACCAAGTCATAAAGGACTTCTGTGATCAGAATGGAACTTTTCATCAACTCTCTGCCGCCAGAACCCCTCAACAGAACGGCGTAGCAGAAAGAAGGAACAGAACTTTAAAAGAAGCTGCAAGAACAATGATTGCAGAATCTGGATTGCCTATGAGATATTGGGCTGAAGCAATCAACACTGCATGCTATACTCAGAACAGAAGCATGATCAACAAGAATTACCAGAAGACCCCTTATGAACTCTGGAAGGGAAGAAAACCTAACATCAGCTACTTTCATGTATTTGGATGCAAGTGCTACATTCTCAACAATGGAAAGGAGCATCTGAAAGTATTTCAAGAAAAGGCTGATGAAGGAGTCTTTATAGGCTATTCAAACACCAGTAAAGCCTATAGAGTACTCAACAGAAGGACCCTACATGTTGAAGAATCCATACATGTGAAGTTTGATGAAAGCATCTCTGTTAAAGAGGTAACAGAGATTCTCAAGGGAGTCAGCATAGAAGACAGAACACCAGAACCAACAGAAGAGGTAGCAGACAACCCTGCATTTCCAACACCTGCTCCAAACCCCCTTCTGTTGAATGAAGATGAACTCTGAAGATGAGGAACCAGAGAGACCAAGACAGCAGCTGATAGAACCAGACCTGACATGGTTAAGAGATCATCCTCCTAACCAAGTGATTGGTCAAATCAGAAGTGGAGTTCAAACCAGATCCACATCAAGAAGAGAAGCAATGCTTGCCTGCTATATATCTCAGATGGAACCTATGACAGTTGAAGAAGCTCTTGCAGACTCAGATTGGATCAATGCTATGCAAAAAGAGCTCACTCAGTTTGAAATGAACAAAGTATGGGAACTTGTTCCTAGGCCAAAGCACCAGAATGTCATTGGAACCAAATGGGTATTCAAGAACAAAGCAGATGAAGATGGCAACATTGTAAGGAATAAAGCAAGGCTAGTAGCTAAAGGATACTGTCAAGAAGAAGGAATAGATTTTGATGAGACCTTTGCACCAGTTGCCAGACTTGAAGCTATCAGAATCTTTCTAGCATATGCTGCCCTACAACAACATCAAGGTCTACCAGATGGATGTCAAGAGTGCATTTCTGAATGGAGATCTTGAAGAGGAAGTTTATGTGGAACAACCACCAGGTTTTGTCATTCCTACTCAATCTTCTTGTGTCTACAAGCTTAAAAAGGCCCTCTATGGTCTTAAGCAAGCTCCCAGAGCCTGGTATGACACATTGTCCCTTTTCCTAGTGAACCATGGGTTTACTAAAGGAAAGGTTGACAAAACTCTATTTCAAATCTCTGTTGCTAATCATATTCTGTTGGTACAAATTTATGTTGATGACATTATATTTGGAAGTACTAATCCAGAACTGTGTAAGAAATTTTCTCAAGTAATGCAGAGTCAATTTGAAATGAGTATGATGGGAGAACTCAGTTACTTCCTAGGACTTCAAGTCAAACAAGTTCCAGAAGGGATCTTTATCAATCAAGGGAAATACACCAGAGATCTAATCAAGAAGTTTGGAGTGGAAGGCAAATCATCAGTGAAGATTCCCATGAACACTTCACAAGGAATTGGTCCAGATGATGAAGGAAAGGATGTAGATGCAACAACCTATAGAGGGATCATAGGATCTCTGTTGTATCTGACTGCAAGCAGACCAGACATCTCATTCTCTGTTGGAATCTGTGCCAGATACCAATCAAAGCCCAAGGAAAGCCATCTAAGTGCTGCAAAGAGAATCATCAGATACATCAAAGGAAATTCAAATGCAGGCCTATGGTATCCAAAGGGAGGTAACTTTGAACTAATTGGTTATTCTGACTCAGATTTTGCAGGTTGCAGACTAGACAGAAAGAGCACCTCTGGTCACTGCCAATTGCTAGGAGGAAGGCTTGTTTCCTGGTTTAGCAAGAAGCAGAACTCCATCTCAACAAGTACAGCTGAGGCTGAGTACATTGCAGCTGGGAGTTGCTGTGCTCAGCTACTCTGGATGAAGCAACAACTGAAGGACTATGGAATTCAAGCAAAGGAGATCAAACTGTTGTGTGACAACACCAGTGCCATTGCTATCACTCAGAATCCAGTTCTTCATTCCAGGACAAAGCACATTGAGATCAGACATCACTTCATCAGAGATCATGTTGAGAAGAAGCACATCTGCATGGAACATGTGCCAACAGAAGACCAGCTTGCAGATATCCTGACAAAGCCTCTTCCTGAGGCTAGGTTCAACAAACTGAGAGAGGAATTGGGAATGATGGATGAGATTCCAAGGGAAAGATGAAAAGGAAGGCCCTCTGTTGCTCATTTACTGTTGACAGAATTCCTGTAGCAGAACCCCTTCTGTTAACCCCTTCTGTCAACCTCTTCTGATCCCTACCCTGGCAGAACACCTCAGCAACAGAAACCCCCCCTTCTTACAGAAAAACCCTCTCTTGTCTAACAGAAGGTGGTGGACTTAGAAAATCTTGTAAACCGAGTGACCTAGTAATTTAGTAAAGGTCTTTTACCATTTTATCCTTAAAACGGTATCAAGCCGTATAAAATTTACTGCGCCCCCGTTTATTTACTGCGCCCCTTTTTACATTTATTGGTATCTTGGAACCGTAAATTATCTCAAACGTCCACTAAGCCATATCCATAAAACCCCCTTTCACAAACCTAAACCGTTACTGCTCTCATAACTCTCAAGCTTTTGAACTCTTATCTCTCCAAAAACTTTCCAACCGCAGTAAAACTCCATGGCTTTCTTGAGCTTCTCCGATCTCTCAAAGGAACAAAAGGCAACCCTCCTGAAGAATGTATTGACTGGCATGAGATGTGAACTGGATGTACTACCCAGGTTCGCAGAGAAAAAGGAGCGGATGACCGCCATTGTTCATGGTCTGTCTAAATGTCAACTGAGCAAGGTCATCTCTCGTGGTTATGAAGCCTACAGCAACGTGGACACCGTTGAGTTCTATCTCAACGCATCCTTCAAGGATGAAATCATCTCCTCCGTCGTCCAAGGAGAAGAGGTGTTGATTGATGCTGACGTCATCAACAACATCTTCAACATTCAGCAAGAAGAAGGACGGGACTCTCTACTCGATTTGGAGGTTACTGACATCCCTCTGACAGAATTCAAGAAGAAGTTCTGCAGAAAAGGGGAAGAAGTAGAGAAGGTCAACATCAAGAAGAACCTGCTCAAGAGGGAATTTGAGCTGCTCATAAACATTTTCCACAAATGTTTATGGTGCAAGTACACCTCCACAAATGATGTTACAACTGCCAATGCAAAGGCCCTGTATGCAGTGCATCATGGGATGAACATCAATTGGGGACAAGTCATGGTGAAGTCCCTGATTGAAGTCATCAAGAAGAAGAACCCAAAAACTAGCCTCTACTCTGGAAAGCTAGGACACGGTCTACTGATTTCAGAAGTACTCCTCAAACAAGGGGTACACTTGAGGAAGGCTTCAACTTTGGATCACACCAAGGTAATCTTCTTAACTGCTTCTCCAAATAGGGAGAAAGCCATAAAGGCTGAAATGAAGAGACTGCTTCAACTTGAGGCTAAGAGACAACAGGGAGAGAAGGTACAGAAACCTCTCTCTGTAGCCCCTTCTGCTGAGAAGAAGAAGAAGAAGAAGACCGAAAGGGAAGCACCTGTTGCCCCTTCTAAGGCCGGACAGAAGAGGAAGAGGACCACAAAACCAAAGAAGAAGGTTTCTAAACCTGTGGTTTCTGCATCTGAAGGAGTGGCAGACACTCAGGGGGAACCAGAGATCCCCACCTCTGCTGCATCTCCTGAACAGAACAGGGTGTCTACTTCAACAGAACACCCCAGTCCTGTCAAAGATGGGTATCTGTCCTTGCTAGACAGACAGTTTACCCGGGTTCTTGAATGGAGAAGGTGGAGAATAGGACCCCTCTCCAAAATAATCCAGTATTTTGACCATTATGAGCCAGAAGAGGAATCCATTCTGAACTGGGTTGGGACTGATGATGTCTCAAAGTGTTTTGCCCTCAACTTCCTTCACTCTGTTCTTGAGAAGAAGAAGGCGAGCTACAAAGGGAAGACCATTCTCATCTCCTCACCTTCAGAAGAGGCTGTCAAACCTCTAGGAGAGGAAGAAATTGAAGCCTTTGAGGAATGGCTGTTCACAAATATGGCAACAGATTCTGTGCAACCCCATGTCAACCCAGGAGAGCCCTCTGTACCCAAGACAGAAAGGCAAGCAATGATGGAACATATCAAGGAGTGGAGGACTTCTTTGCTCAAGGAGAACATCATTGAGGTAATCTCTCCAACCCCCTCTGTTATTATCCCAACAGAACCCCACATTCCCTCACCTCCTTCCAGCACCAGAACCCCTCCACCAGAACACCCTGAACCTATATCTCCTAAACAGAAAACCCTCACCCCTCCTCATTTACCTAAACAGAAAATTGCATCTCCCTGCAGAGCAATTGTTCCATTCAGAAACCGTTCACCCTCACCTCCACCATCCCCCCCTCAACAGAATGCCTCACCTGTTCACTCTTCACCCCAGCACCAGAACTCCTCACCCCAACAGATCTCCTCCTCATCCTCTGAATCTGATCATCAATCCCCTCCTCCAGAATCACCTCCTCCACAACAACCTGCAGAGAACCTTAAACCTGTATGGTTTCTCAGAGACTCAGACCCTACAACTGTCTCCCCCATCTCTGCACCCAAAGGGTATTCTAGGGACTCTGTTGCCCCCAATCCTTCCCTCAGAAAGAAGAAGAAGATAGTACGCAACAGAAAACCTATCTACTCTCCGTATGAGATTTCCTCTGACATGGATGGATTCATGATCAGCAAATCTTACAAGGCCACATCCAAGAGACAGAAGACCCCTCCTCTGACTCAACTGGAACATGAACAGCTTGTTCAATCTCTGTCATCTATCCAAGAACATCACCCCTTGCCTAAGGGAAGAGGTCTAGAAATGCCTCAAGCTGATGGACAACAGAACAACGTTCCCTTCAACAAATTTGTTGAATCTGCTGAAGAATTTGGAGGACAGATCCTCCAAGGCATGAACAAACTGATTGAAATCAATGACAAACACTATGGGCACCTTGCTCATGTGAATGACAATCTAAACTCAGGTATGCAGTTCATCTCTGATCGTTTTGAGAACCTCACAGGAACTCTCAACAACTTCATAGCCTCATCATCCGCCAGAACAGATGCCCTGTCAACAGAAGTGGTAGGCATCCACAACACTCTTTCTATCTTCCAGCAGACTCTCCGGAGTCAAGGCCATGCTATTCACAATATCTCAGAGCATCTTGAAGCTCTGAAGGAATCTGATGCCAGGACAGAGAGGCACTTGACCTCTATTGAGGCAATGTGCAGAGTTCATCAAGAACAGGCTCAAGCACTTCTGTCTACTGACAGAGATCGTTATCAGAAGATGGTGCTTCTTGAAGCCAATAACAAGGACATCTTCTCTGCCATACAGAAGCAGCAAGGTCTCATTGAAGGCCTTACCTCTGTCACCCAGACTCTACCAGAGGCCCTGGAGCAGATAGCCTCAACTCAGGCTTCAGAATTCCAGAAGATCAGCCTAATGATAGAAGATCTGAATGATGCCAAAAGGGGGAAGAGGACCCTCAACAGACCAGGTCTAGGTCCCACAGAACTCCTACCAGGCCACCCTCCTCTGATGAGCCTGCAGTAGATCCGGCTCCCTACTTTGAAGCTGCCCTACAGAAGAAAAGAGCAGCAGGCATACCTAGACCCCCATCTCCAGTAAAGAAGAGCACCAAGAAGAAGAAAGTTTTCAACTTCACTGAGTGGAGATTGGGTGGTTCTCAACAAATTGACAGAACTCAATTTGAAGAGATGAAGGCTAAAATGACTCCTACCCAACAACAGAACCTCTATTTGGACAAAGATGGTGTTGTCAGAGTTAGGTATGGGGGATCACTTGAAGAAGTAGAAGAATGGTACAAGAAGAACATTGTCCCAGGAAAGACCATACATGAAGGTGTCCTCAACTATTTGGACTGCAAGCTTTCTCCAATATGGGCATCTTATCAAAGGTCTGGCAATCTGTTCAAAATCAGAGCTGAAATAAATGAAGAACTGCTCAGGCTTCAAAGACTAGAGGAAGAAGCTCTACAGGCAGCTAATCTGGAGAATGTGTAAGGCTTAAACTCTGTAATATCTATCTAATAAAATCACATCTCTGCCTTCCTACTTTGAAGTGCTTTTCCTCAAATTCTTGTCTTTTTGCCTTCTGCTTGTGTTTGTTTATTTCTGTTATATTCTGCTATCTGAATGTATCGTACTCTTACTACTTTCCTATGCCAAGTTGCCCGCCAAGATTTTAATGGAAGTTTTTTTTTAAACTTTATATTTTTTTTATGGTGAAGGCACTTCTCTGGAAATAGTTAAAGGGTTTTGGCATCATCAAAAAAGGGGAAATTGTAAGGAATAATTGTAATTAGATTTTGATGATGCTAGATTAATTAGGACTTTAGAGTACCCCTTTTGAAATTATGTATTAGAATTTTCCTTTGCAAAGTTCTTAGAGTAATCGACTTGACAGAAGACCTTCAAGAGCAGAAGACCTTCAAGAGCAGAAGGGCTTCAAGAGCAGAAGGACTTCAAGAGCAGAAGACCCTCTTAAGGCATTATTGAAACAAAGGACCTTTGGTTCTCTGCTCCAGAACAGAAGTCCTCAGGATCTCTGTTAGTCTTGACTCTGACAGAAACCCTTCTGGGTCTCTGTTGGATACTCTCCCAACAGAAGTGCTCCAGACCTCCTCTGTTCTACTCTCAGACAGACACCAGAAGGTCTGACACTTAGAAGAATTTCAAAGAACCGGGAAGTCAACTAAAAGATACCTTCAACGACTAGGAATATGAAACGGAAAAGCTACAGTGCATGCATTAAATGCTCATTTAATGCACCCCATGCTACGTAGAGTAATTGCAGATGATTGGCCGCAATGTCAGGAATACTTCATCCCAAAATAGTAACCCGCCAACTTTATCGGGCTCTACTAGTCAAGTCAACTGATCGCGCATTAAATGCAGTTGTCCTCCTACTCCTCCAACGGGAAGACAACCTCAGTATAAAAGATACACTACGAAGAACAACCGGATAACTTTGCCAAGATAACTTTGCAAGTTTTGCTAACCATTGCTACAAACAAGATATTCAAACTCTGAAAAGCAAAAAGCCTCCTTGAGATTCAAACTCATTATCTTCTACAAGAGAAGGCAGAAGTTGGAAAAATACTTTTTCCAACCCAAGCAAAGTTCCAAGTGTTCTTCAACTCTTCAAGCTCATCACATACAAATCCTTTGTAACGAAGCTAGTTGGAGGAACCCCAGTTTCAACAGAAACTCTTCTTGCTACAAGAAGGACGTCCAAGTAACTGGAGTAGTGAAGTGGTGATACTTCAAGGAAACTCAGTGAAAGGACCAGTGTTAAAGGAAGCCAGGCAGTGCATCCCAGGACACATCTAGACTTGAAGAAGACGTGGAGTGCTTCTTAAGTACTAGGACTAAGGCTTTGTAAACGGCAATTTTTACAGCTTAGTGGAACAGTGGACTAGAGGAACAAGTTTTGAACCACTATAAAAATCCCTGGTGTCGTTTACTTACTGCTTTTAATACTTGCACTTAGATAGAACTGTCTAACTCCTTGGACTTGGTATCTGTGTTCAGCAGAACTTGTTCTACGAGTTAACAGAAGGCCTACTGCCTTTGCTTCTCTGAGGCTAACAGAACTCCCTGCCAGAACCCCATCCGCTGCCAGTCTGTTCTTTCAACAGAACAGGCTATTCTGTAAATCTGGTACTTAGTTTAAAAAGCTAAAAACCAATACAGTCTATTCACCCCCCCCTCTAGACTGTATCCAGTATAACCGGGACCAACAATCTCTGCTAACAGAATACCTGTTGCAGAACCCCTTCTGCTAACCCCCTTCTGTTCTTTATCCTGGCAGAACACCTCAGCAACAGAAACCCTCCCTCCCTTCTTATATCTAACAGAAGGTTGTGGACTTAGAAAAATTCTGAAAACCGGGTGATCTAGTACTTATTAAAGGTCTTTTGCCCTTTTACCCTTAAAACGGTATCCAGTCGCATAATATTTACTGCGCCTCTTTTTACATTTATTGGTACATTGGAACCGTAAATAATCTCAAGCGTCCACTAACCCGAACCCATATATTCCCCTTTCGCAAACCTAAACCGTTACTGCTTTCATTACTCTCAAATTCTCAAACCTCCATAGCTCTCAAGCTCTCTGCAACTTTTCTCTGCTCTAATGGCTTTCATCAACATCAACGACCTCACAAAGAAAGAAATCAACACCCTGGTCTCGAACATCTATACTGGGATGAACTGCGACCTCTCCGCACTCCCTGAACTCGCAGCTAATCATGAAACGATGGTGAAAATCATCAAGGGAATGAAAGACTCCCAACTCAACAAGGTAGTAGGATATCACTTTGATTCCTACAGCACGAGGGACGTGGCAGAGTTTTATCTCAACGCTACGTACGAAGGGGAGACCATCCGGTCAAGGGTCAATGGTGAGAACATAACCCTCACTCCTGAAGTTCTCAACGCCTTATTTGGCGTAGTGGAGGACCCTCAAGAAGAAGAAACTGAAGGCTTCCTATCACTGGACAGTGTCAAGGTCACTGTGGACAACTTTGTCCAACTCTACTGCCGACCTGAAGTGAGTAGAGTTCCCAAACTGTATATGAAGAAGAACCTCCTTCAAAGTGACTATGAAAAGCTGGTGAACATCCTTCATAGGTGTGTCTGGAGCAAGAGCACCTCCACTGATGACATGAATGTACTAAATGCAAAAGCTGTCTTTGCAGTTCATCATGGGATGAACATCAACTGGGGACAGGTAATAGTCAAATCTCTAGTTGAATTCATCAAAAAGAAGGACAAGGAAACTGGACTGTTCAAATCCCCCATGGGTTATGGCCTCTTAGTCTCTGAAACCCTGCTCAAGGCAAGGATAGGGCTGAGGAACCCTATTGAGGCAGATTACACTAAACTGCTCTTCCTCAATACCTCTGGTGACCGAGAGGTTGCACTCAAGGCTGAACAGAAGAGGCTGAGGACTCTGGAGTTTAACCGGGAGAAGCTCCAACAGAAGGTCAGCAAACCCAAAAAGGCTGTGAAGAAGCAGCAGAAACCCTCTACACCTTCAGAATCTGAAGAAGAAGAAGTTCTGATCAGAAAACCTGTGAAAAGGTTGTTCTGCAGAAAATTGCCCCAGCTAAAGTTCAGAAGCTAGTGGCTAAGAAATCTGTTCTAAAGAGAAAGGCACCTTCCCCTGTCTCTACAGAAAGCACCCCCTCTGCCTCCCCCATTGCAAAGAAGGCAAAGGCTCTGACACCTGCAGTACAGGAGAAGCTGGAGGATTCTGTCACTTCTGCCCCAGCCAACAGAAATGCTTGGCAAGGCAAGAGGATTATTTTTGAGTCTAGTGACTCTGAAGAAGATGTAGCAGTACTGGATGCTACTGCTCAGGGGGAATCTCACAGATCTCCCTCTGCAACCTTGCCTGATCAACCTATGGTACATACATCATCAGAACACCACCAAGAAGACAGAACCCCAGAGCCCACAAGACCCATGGTGCATATCCCCTCTGATCTAGACAAAGTATTTATCAGGGTTCTGGCTTGGAGGAAGTGGAGAGTGGGACCTCTCCCAGAACTACTCAGATTGCTCCCCGACTTTATCACAGAGGAAGCTGAAGCTCTGAAGTGGGCTGGCACAGAAGATGTTGAGCAATGCCTCAACAAGGACTTTCTTCTATCTGTTCTTGCTGAGAAGAAAAGGGGGGAATGCAAAGGCAAGAGCAAACTCACTAATGTCATTGAAGAAGAGCATGTCAAGGCTCTGACAGAAGATGAGGTGGCAGCATTTGATGCTTGGCTGATTGAAAAGAAGAGGAAGGAATCTATGATCAAGTTTCGACATAGTGCACATGGAGAAGGGGAACCCTCCACTGCAAATGATCTACCCTTGGTCATGGAGAGGCTGGTCAAGGAATGGAGATTCACAGTTCACAGAGACTCTACTTGAGGTAATCCCTGAATCTCCACTCTCACCCAGAATGCCAACTCCCTTTACCACTCCACCCCAATCTCCTCATCAGAAAACCCCTTCTGCACCAATTCCAACAGAACCTCTGATTCCATTATCCCCTTCTGTGCATACACTCCCACCCCCCCAACAAAACACCTCCTCACTTCATCAGAAACCCTCTTCTCAACAGAAAACCTCCACACCCCAAAAGCCCTCCATTTCCAAATCACCATCTCCTTCACCCTGCAAACCGTTCTCTCCTCCAAAGAACAGGTCCCCTTCCCCTCCCCCACCCTCTCAAAGACAAATTATTCCATACCAACCCCAACAGATCATCTCATCTTCATCACCACCTCAACAGAAATTCCCTTCACCTACCAAGTCTAAACATCAAGTCACTCCACAAGAATCCCTTCCACCACACCAACCTGCAGCTCAGTTAAAACCTGAATGGTTCCTTAGAGACTCTGATCCTACTACACTCTCGCCCATCTCAGCACCACAAGGTTATTCTAGGCATTCTACTGCCCCCAATCCCTCCCTCCGGAAGAAGAAGAAGGTAATCCGAAATAGAATCCCAATCTACTCCTCGTATGAAGACTCTTCTGACATGGATGGATTCATGGTCAGCAAGTCATACAAAGCTACTTCAAAGAGACAGAAGACCCCTCCTCTGACTCAACTTGAGCATGAACTTCTTGTTCAATCTCTCTCCTCTGTCCAAGAGCATCACCCTTTGCCTAAGGGAAGAGGTTTAGAGCTGCCTCAATCTGATGGACATGAGAATCAAATTCCCTTCAACAAGTTTGTTGAAACAGCAGAAGAATTTGGTGGTCAAGTCCTCCAAGGCATGGACAAACTCATCCAAATCAATGACAAGCACTATGAGCACCTTGCTCATGTGAATGATAATCTCAATTCTGGGATGCAGTTTATCTCATATCGCTTTGAAAACCTCACAAAATCCCTCCACAATTTCATGGCATCCTCCTCTGCCAGAACTGATGCACTGTCAACAGAAGTGGTAGGTATCCACAAGACCCTCTCTGTCTTTCAACAAACTCTTCTCAGCCAAGGACAGGCAATCAGCACAATCTCAGAGAATCTTGAGGCTCTGCAGAAATCTGATACCAAAAATAAGAGGCAACTGATCTCCATAGAGGAAATGTGCAGAGTTCACCAAGATCAAGCTCTACATCTTCTCTCTGCTGACAGAGACAGATACCAGAAGATGGTACTGCTTGAAGCCAACAACAAAGATATCATGTCTGCCATCCAGAAGCAACAAGGGCTGCTTGAAGGTCTTACATCTGTAACTCAAACTTTACCAGAATCCCTGGAACAGATTGCCCCCACTCAGGCCACAGAATTCCAAAAACTCTCCCTACTGCTTGGTGATCTCGATGATGCCAAGAAGGGGGAAGAAGGCCCTCATCTGCCAAAACCCAGGACCACCAGAACCTCATCATCTGCTGAACCAGTTGTGGATCCTACGCCTTACTTTGAAGCTGCTCTCCAGAAGAAAAGGCTAGCTGGTATCCCTAGACCTCCATCCCCATAGAAGAAAGGAACTAAGAAGAAGAAAGCTCTAAGCTTTAAAGAATGGAGACTGGGAGGTTCTCAGGTGATGACTAAAACACAATTTGAGGAAATGAAGCAGAAGATGACCTCCACACAACAACAGAATCTCTATCTAGCCCATGATGGTCATGTAAAGGTTAAACATGGTGGATCTCTGGAGGAGGCAGAATTCTGGTTTCACAACAGCATTGTACCAGGAAAAGATATTCATGAAGGTGTTCTAAACTACCTAGACTGCAAACTCTCACCCGTTTGGGCTTCTTATCAGAGAACTGGAAATCTGGTTGGAATCAGAGAAGAGGTGAATGTAGAGCTAAAGAGGCTACAAGGACAGGATGAACAAGCAAGAGCTGAAGCTGCAAAGACTATTATGTAATCAGATACTCTTGTAATCCACCTTAATAAAAGAACATCTCTGCCTCACACTTTGTAAGGCAATTCCTCAATCTCTGTCTTTTCCTTGCTTTCTGTTTGTGTTTGGCTGTTTGCTCTTTGATTTATTATCTGCTATCTGAATGTACTGCACTCTTACTATTTTCCTATGCCAAGTTGCCCACCAAGATTTTAATGAAAGTTTTTTTTAACTTTAATTCTTTATGGTGAAGGCACTTCTCTGGAAATAGTTAAAGGGTTTTGGCATCATCAAAAAGGGGGAAATTGTAAGGAATATTTGTAATTAGATTTTGATGATGCTAGATTAATTAGGACTTTAGAGTACCCCTCTTTAGACTTTATGTATTAGAATTTTCATTTGTAAAATTCGTTAGCATAATCGACTTAGCAGAAAGTCTCCAAGAACAGAAGATCTTTGGTTCTCTGCCTTAGAACAGAAGACCTCAGGGTCTCTGTTAACCTTCACTCTGACAGAAACCCTCCTGGTTCTCTGTTGGGTATATTCTCAACAGAAGTGCTCAAGACCTTCTCTGATCAACTCTCTGATAAAGAAACCAGAAGGCCTAACACTTGGAAAAATTCCACCAAGCCGGAAAATCAACTAAAAGATTCCTTCAACGGCTAGGAGTCTTGAACGGAAAAGCTACTGTGCGCGCATTAAATGCACATTTAATGCTCCCCATGCTCCGTGGAGTAATTGCAGATGATTGGCCGCAATGTCAGGATTACCTTATCCCAAAACAGTAACCTTCCAACTTTACCGGGTCCTACTGGTCAAGTCAACTGCTCGCACATTTAATGCAGTTGTCCTCCTTCTCCTCCAACGGGAAGACAACCTCAGTATAAAAGATACACTACGAAGAACAACCGGATAACTTTGCAACTTCACTAACTTTTGCTACAACTCTGCATACAAGAAATTCAAACGCTACATAGCAAAAAGCCTCCTTGAGATTAAAACTTCATCATCTTCTTCAAGAGAAGGCAGAAGTTGGAAAAATCCTTATTTCTAACTCAAGCAAAGTTCCAAGCGTTCTTCAACTCTTCAAGCTCATCACATACAAATCTTTTGTAACGAAGCAAGTTGGAGGAACCCCTGTTTTAAACAGAACCTCTTCTTTCACAAGAAGGACGTCCAAGTACCTGGAGCTGTGAAGTGGTGATACTTCTGGGAAAGCTCAGTGAAAGGACCAGTCTTAGGGAAGCTGGAAGTGCATCCAAGAAGACATCTACACTTGAAGAAGACGTGGAGAGCTTCTTAAGTGATAGGGCTAAGGCATTGTAAACGGAAGTTTTTACGAGCTTAGTGGAACAGTGGACTAGAGGAACAAGTTGTTCCTTGAACCACTATAAAAAGCCCTGGTGTCATTTACTTACTGCTTTTCATTCATTGTTTGAACTGTTTGACTCCAAAGACTTGGTATCTGTGTTCAGCAGAACTGGTCTTGTGGGTTAACAGAAGGCCGACTGCCTTTGCTTCTCTGACGCTATTAACAGAACTCCCTACCAGAACCCCATCCGCTGCCAGTCTATTCTGCCTACAGAACAGGCTATTCTGTTAAATCTGGTACTTAGCTTGAAAAAGTTAAAAACCAATACAGTCTATTCATCCCCCCCCCTCTAGACGGTATCCAGTACAACCGGGACCAACACATCCAAAGAGAGAATTTCTATCAAGAGCATTTACGAGAGATCTAACAAAAGAGAAAGTGCTATTCTAAACTTTACTCTCTGCTTGGACTCATGTTTCACTAAACTTCCAGTTCACAAAGCCTTTTCATTGCCAAAACATAGAAGTTTAGTTCCTAGTTGGAGGTTAGAACTTTCTTGTAAACAAAATCAGAAATTGTTGTAAACACTTCAGGAGGACAGTTGTTCCCGGCCTGAGTGTAGTTAGATAGATAGAGTACCTTTTGATCCCCACTGGGTCATTAGAGAAAAGTCTAAGGACTGAGTAACTTTGAGTGGTGCTATACTCACTGTGAAAAACCTTCAATCTAGGCCTAAGTGTTGTAAAGGCTAGATTGGCACTTAGTGTATTGAGCTTAATACTTTAGTGAAATCCATCTGAAAGAGGGTGGGACAGGACGTAGGAGAATTACACCACCTCTGAACTAGGATATATTGTGTGTTGATTTACATTCAGTCGACAAAGCACACACTTAGCACTTCTCACAAAAAGATAGAAGTTTGCCAGCAGAATCTTAAGCAGTTGTCTTAACTGACCCAACTGCTTATCCTATTGCTTAATCACTTACTTTCTTTGAGACCATTTTCACACCTGAGAGGCACCTCACCATCACTAAAAGGTCTGCTCTACCATTTCCACCTTCTAAGTATAGCAGGTGCCTCAGCAGTTCCCTGAGACCACCCAACTGCTGAGCCCTCTGCTCACATAAAAGTCACTTCCTGTGACCATCTCAGTTTCACCAGCCAGCCATAAATATCATTGTCAAAAAGTGCGTTCAAAATCAATCCCTGAAAGTCAGATCAAAATCTGAGCAGTTGCCTCAGCAGTTCCCTACTCCTAGCCAACTGCTAAGCCAACTGCCAAGCCAACTGCTAGCTATCTAAGTCCAATCTTCCCCAGATCTGAAAGTGGTTAAAACATCCATTATATAAAGGGTAAAGACTTCCGTTGTGCATCTACTAATCTCTCAAAAGATTATAGATCAACTCCTCTAGAGGGAATTCTTTGTAAAGGTCGAAAAGATTTAAAATTCTATTCACCCCCCCCCCCCCCCTCTAGACTTTTACCCTATCCGGGACCATCAAAATCACAAACGCACGGGCGTGCGTCCAGGACGCACGCGTGCGTCACTGCGGGGGGAAAAGCTGAAACACACTGCCAGCCACGCACGCGTGCGTGGCTAGGGACGCACGTGTGCGTCCCGAATTTCCAATTCACGAGCAACACACTGCCAGCCACGCATGCGTGCGTGGCTAGAGACGCACGCGTGCATGGCTAGAGACGCACGTGTGCGTACCATCTTTTAAAAACGCACTTGCGGTTTCTTTTCTTCTATCGCAACAACACAAATCCCAGAGCTTCTTCCCGTGCTCGCGACTCACGGCCGAAACAAAACCACCGCCGGCCGCTGCAACTCCGAGACCATCCCACCCCCTTCTCTCTCCTCTACTCCAACCAAGGTAATCTTCTCCTTCTCCATTGTTTTTTTTTTCATTAATGGTGTTTTCAAGCTTTGTGATGGCCATTTTTGCATGAGCTCGAAAATTAGGGATTTGATTTTGTTTGTTCAAATTGAGGCTTGTATTGTTGTTATTAATGTTCTACTTGGATGATTTTGCCTCTTTTGCTTGAAATCCCTAATTTTCGAGTTAATTTTTCCAAACTAGGGTAAATGTTGCCAGTGTTACCATAAATTGGGGGTTTTTGATTTCTATGCTATCTTTGAGGTTGAATGAATGCTTGTGATGATCTTTGATTTTTGTTGAAGCCCTTTTATTGCATGAATCCCCAATGTTTAGGCTAAACTTTGTCAAATTGGAGAATTGGGAATTCTTTCCCTAATTTTGATTTTCCTTATAATTCTTTTGGGAAGAATTTCCTTCTAAACATTTGGGATAATAAACGTTGCTTGCTTGTGATCTTGTTTATACCGTGTGTCGTTGAAAATTTGAATTTTATTCAAAGAACCCTTCTTTGATAAAAGTTCAAATTTTTCAACTATTCTGGTTAAACATGGGATTATTTTAGTTAATGATGATCTTGGTTGACTAATTGCTGACTGGGCCATTAATCATCTATAATTTTCTTCAATTCTAACACTTGAAAGCCCCGTTGAAATTCCTTTGTTTAAACCTTTTTGCAGATGGGCCGCACCAAACAGACCTCCAAACGTCAGCGGGACAGCATAGGGGCCGGCTCAAGCCGAGCTGGACAAAGTGGGAGCCATTAGCCGGCTGCCCCATATATGCCTCAGTTTGTTGACGAGGCGCAAAGGCAAAAATATGATGAGCTGATGAACATGAGCGTGGGGCAAAGATTGTATCTCCATCTACCCACCTTAGGGCAGGCCGGCATACGGGATGAGGTCATGCAACTCCTCCATCGTGATTGGTGGCACCATCTCTTTTTCGGCATCAATGAGCCCACATACAAAGAGATCACATGTGAGGTGTTGTCTTCTTTCAAGGCACCCAAGACCTTCGACAACATTTTTTACCAGTGATCAAATTCCGAGCTTTCGGGGAGTCTCACATCATATCGGTGAGCGACATTTCAACACATCTTGGCTTCAATACTCTTCCTGACGTGGCCCGGTTTGAGGGGAGCTTACTAGACATTCCCCCAGAAGTAAACCGGAAAGACTTCTGGAAATCCATAGCCCCTGGTGCCGGTGATTACAAACCCCAGACTGCACCCAGCACTGCACTTCACCCATTCCAGTTCCGGGTGGTCCATGCCCTCCTTAGCTCTACTGTTTCAGGACGCGCAGAGCTTAGCGGCAAAGTCTCCGCCACTGATCTTTTCTGTCTCTGGTGCATGATCAACGAGAGGAGGCCGATATTTGGAGCTCTATTCACAGGCATGTTCCTCAAACAGGCGAATTATCGAGTTAAGGCGATTTTTGTCGGTCCTTACATCACGCGCCTGATGAAAGGAATGGGGTACGAAGACCGGTTTGAGGGGATGACCCTGATAGATAGCACCCATCCGATGAAGAAGCTGCCTAAGATTATCCCGGTGAGGGCGCGGGAACAGGGCGCAGGAGTGGCAGAGGGGGAGCATGGAGACAATGAAGAGGAGGATGACGAGCATGGAGAGCAGGAGCATGGAGAGCGCGAGATGGAGCACGAGATGGCGCACGAGGTCCCTTATGTGCCCCCTCCCCAGGGTTACGTTTATCCCAACACCTGGGAGGGGATGCATCAGCATCAAGAAGACACTTACATGTGACTCTACCAGCACCAGCAGCAGTTTTTCGCTGACATCACCTCTGGCCTAGCCTCAATCGACACGCGGCTGACAGCCCTGGAGAGTCGATGGGATGGCCAGCACACTGACGAGCACTACCCACCCCCTCCCCTTTTTAGATTGTTACATGATATTTTATTACACTGCTTCACCGCACACTTTATCACTTTGTCAATCTTGTTTGTGGATGTTGTATTTCTATTCTTTTGTGAGTGCAGCTATGTTTCGGGAAAAATCTTACTTAGCGGCAATGAACGAGGTAGCGGTAGAGGGCGGACCAGCTAAATGACCTAGGGGAGTTTTTCTGTTCCTTACTCGCTTCCATACACCCGTTTTAATTTTGACTTGAGTTAAGTTTGAGCACACGTGACTGTTTCCCTTTACCCCTGTGCATAATGCATTTTTGGACATCGAGGGCGATGGCAAAGTTTAAGTGTGTGGGGGAATAGTGAATTGGGCATCCAGGTAGTAGTTGTTATATGTGATTTTTAGAGTTAGCATGCGCAGGTGTTAGTTGTATATTCATAGAAAAGTCATGTCAAATTTTTGAAAATTTTTAAATTTTTCTTTAAACTTCGTCTTTGTGAGCTAGCTTGCGTTTTGACTATGCTTTTATAACTTCTTTGAAGTGTTTTGGCTTAAATTGCTTGCACTATAACCTAGTTTTTGAAAGGATGAAGGCATTAGTCACCCATTGAATCGTTTCATAAATTTTTCATCTCACCTGAACAAATCCTTTAGGAGAAGCCACTTTGAGCCTGACCGTTTATTCTTTACCCAATTAATTGAGCTCCATAGCCAAATGGCCTGTTTTCTTACCCGTGAATATTTCTGACAAAGTCTTGGTGTTTAGGGAACTAGAGGATTTATTTTCTAAGTTTAGGGAATTTGTGTAGGAGCCAATTTTGGCACTGTTCCTATGCCCCAAAGTGGGGTAAGAGCAGTCACTTTTTAGGAATTTGATACTTTCGAGGATTGCATTGTACGCATGGATTCACATTAATAAATGAACTTTAATTGCTATTTTTCCTTGGTGAGGCCGAGATTAGAATGGGGTAATGTCTACTAAGAATCCGAAAGGTGAAAAATTAATATAGCTAGACCTCTTACCTTGCGAAAAAGAGAATGAGAGCCCGAGTCAAAAAGCGTAAGTGTTTTGCACAATAAGATGAGACATTGGGTATCTTTCGAAAGAAATGGTGTTCTCATACCAATGACAAGGAAAACTGAACTTATTTAATGAACTTGGAGGCTGTAGCAAAATTAGCTTTAGTCCTCCGTGTACTTCAAGTATATGTCAAAGCACCAATGTGCCGCGGCGGTTTAGCTTAGTTGTACACCATGCCTGCTCTTTGCATAGGTTTAGATGATTGTTCCTAAAATTGTGTCCTTCTGAGTTTCTTGATCCTAAGAATAGCCCTGAAGTTCCTGAATGCATCGAGTCTTTGTTAGAATATTCCAATCTCTCAATAGAAAGGGACTATTTATTACCATTCACCATCACCTTCACAAGTCCTTCTGATCAACAGCTAGTTTATTTGTGTATGCTGTCATTACTTTAAGGATATTGGGAATAATGTTGTCAAACAGTTTAGCTTGAGTACAAAGATGTAGTTTAGGGAAGATTTTCAAAGCTTAGAATGTCTGTTCTGTGAATATCCCTTTAGCTACGTGTGCTTGCTAACTGTTTTAATTCCGTGTGGTGATTATCGTAAGTCCCGTTGTTCGATTTGCTTG
The DNA here is from genome assembly GCA_945859875.1 of Cuscuta europaea. NCBI lineage: Eukaryota > Viridiplantae > Streptophyta > Magnoliopsida > Solanales > Convolvulaceae > Cuscuta > Cuscuta europaea. The sequence continues at coordinate 11,505,492 of CAMAPE010000054.1, read as the reverse complement.
AGGAAAAGCAAAAGCTTAAGTGTGGGAGAATCTGATAAGTTCGTATTTCAACATGCTTTTAATGCGTGTTGGAGTCGGATTTTGATGATTTTCCTCGCTTTGAGGCATCATAAGTATCATGTTTAGCTCAAGTCATGTTAGTTGGGTGTTGGAACGAGTTTTGGCATTTTTAGATATGAAATCAGGTCTTTTAGGGCCCGGTATCGGCGCATTAAGGAGTGATCGGGATGAGTTGAGGAGTGTTCGAGAATGAATTCAGAGTTTTGAAGGGCACCGGGAGATTCATGATGAAGATTCGATGAAGAAAGAGTTGTTCGGTTGATCGCGGGGCCAAACGGGAACTTGAACGGGAGAAAACGAGGAATTCGTAAGAGAAAGGGCTACGCACGGCCGTCATGCAAGGACGCACGCGTGCGTCCAATGAAGAAAACGAAGGTGACCTTACTGCCAGCCACGCACGCATGCGTGGCTAGGGACGCACGCGTGCGACCCCCTTTTTTACGTGGATGTCTGTCGGACGCACGGACGCCACGCACGCGTGCGTGGTGCCGTGCGTACCCAAAATCTTTCCTAATTCAGCCCAAATTGCCTTGTTTCCTATAAATACCACCCCCATAACCCTAATTAAGGGGGATGGAACTTATTTAGCAGATTACGGACGAATTTGAGAGCTTTTCAGCCCTGGTTTTTTCTATTCTTTGAGATTCTTTGTAAGTTCCTACTTTTTAAATAATGGCAATTATTTATATTCTTCCCAATTCTATTGATTCTTCAATTATGAGTCGGGAGTAGTTTTAATTAGGGATTTGGGATTGATGAAGGGGTTAATCACGATGTATGGTTAGGTTCTTGATGGTGTAAATTGCATGAATGCCGTTTAATTTGTGTTTGAGTAATTTAATTGATATCTTTTGTAACCTAGATGGCCAATAGAATTACAATGACATGTAGAATGAATTAAGAGAGATCTAATTTGTTCTAAGACACATTCACACACACTTAATCGTTTGCTAAGAGATTAGTAGCGATTAAGAGGCCGTAAGCTCGTTCTTCTTGGCAAGAATTTAGGATCATGTCGCATGAGAGATCAGCCTGGTCTCCTAAATTATTGTACTCTACGCCGCGAGAGTGGTAAGAACTTAGTATTTATTAGTTAGGCTCAATTAAATTAAATTCATGTAATTAAGCCTGATCTGCCAGAAATCTGATTACCCCGGAATCAATCCCTGTTCCCTTCGTCGTTAATTAAGAAGAACCCAAATATTTACTTGTAGTCGTTTTTTTAGCAATTTTAATTTTCTCAATCAACCAAATCTCGCACGACCTCATTTGTTTTATTTATTCTTTACCGCTGATTTTAGTTAATTCTTAATTCCATTTTACCGTTCCAGTGAAGACGATACTCGTACTTTCACCGCTATATTACAATCTTTTTAAGTGCGAGAAAACTAACATCAGAGAACTGCCGGAAACCAAGAAGCCAAGGGGTTGGCGGGCTAGTTGGGGTAATACTGGGGGTAGGAACCAATGGAAAAACTTCCAGGTACAAAGTAGATGGACAAATCATGCTACTAAGTACTAACTAAATAAAGAGAGATATCTCAAGAAAATGCACATGGGTGATAAGGGTTGAATCACCCGGTGCTTGCATGGGGAGGGAGGCTACCGGGGAGGAGATCCGACGAGGATCAGGGAGAGGGGGTTATTCTGGCAAGGTCTAGCTCAAATAGAAGGCAATTTAGGCGGTCGGGTTTCCCATGTGGTCTTCAGGAATCGATGTCACTCCAGTTCCACGGTGTTGGGGCATAGGCGGGGCTTGGCTTGGGTAGCAGCAGATCGCATGGAGCAATTCTTCCACAAACTTGTGCACATGGAGGACACTTAGCAAAAGGTCACCATCTCTTGGTTTCAAACAGTTGTAATGAATGATCTTGTGTAAATGTCTCTTCAAATATGTTTTATGGATGTCTCTTTGAAGATGAAGATCTTCCGATAAAATAGACAAATCAAAATACACAGGATAAAACACCATGCCAGCGATCACATATCATGAGGATGAGATCTCAATCTCATCTTGAACGAGAATAGTGAGATGTTTGGGAGGGGTTTTAATGTATTAGGGTTGATCACATAACGTTTTTGCTGTTTTTCTTGTCTCCCTCTTCTCTTTGTTTTGCTCTTTTATCTTTGTTACTTAGCTTGTACTTTCCTTTAAATGCTCCTTCAGAAAAATTCCTTTCCTCGAAAAGAAAGAAAGATGAAGATCTTCAAAATCTTCTGGGAGCAGATAGTAGGGGTGCTAGCGGTAACAAAAACATCATCGAGTAGCGGAGGAAGAGATAAGAGATGGCCATATCACTAATGGAGCTAGGTTGAATCACCTAGTGGAAAAAATGGTGTTGGGGCAGTCTCTTGCTGATAGGTCCGCCGAGTACTTTGAAGGCTAGTTCTTTACCATTGCGTTTTCAATTTGTTTTTGCTTAGCTTTGAGACTGTGTTCAGTTCTTAATATTATTTGTTGCTTTCTGTTACACTGGATTGTGGGTGTCATTTGTTTTCGATCCTAGTAGGAGGCGAGACTTTATTAGGTTCAACGGCAGGAAAGTCAGTTGAGCCACTGTAGGATTCAAGTTGCTCGTTTTGAGGTTAACGAGTCATTCCACTTATATCAGGGTGAATGCCTCTGTGTCTAATTCTAGGGCTCGTGACTGCATTGATTGTGTCTTTTGTGGCAGACATCTGGGAGTTTATGAGATATTAATTTAAGTCTTTTCCATTAAAGAAATCAATTACAGTGTCCGTTCCGCTAACATTGGGATAAGAGGAGGTGTCACAGTTATGAAGAAAAGTGAGTTTATGTAATTGATATTGATTTTTTAAGTAATAATAAAGTAAGAATTATTTGTTCTAAAAAACAGTAAGAACGATTTAGAGCCACACGGACTTTACCAAATTCGGTATAAGACAATCATATTGGGATTTCCCAAAAACATAAAATGAGGCAATCTTAGCAAGATGGAGGGAGTAACACATAATAAAAATGTTGCACGTACCGAGTTTACACCGGTCTCCGAGTAAGCAGGGGTGGAGCCAGACTTTAGGGTAAGTGGGGGTCAGAATTTTATATATATATATATATATATATATATATATATATATATATATATATATATTAATATATACTCCCTCCGGTCCTTATTAAACTTTACACTTTGACTTCACACATATTAAGGAAATAAATTTGACTTTACTGTAGAGTACACTGTTTGGTACTGTTTGACAGTGTTTGACACTATTTTGCACTGTTTGGTGTAAATTTGTTTGGCAAATAAGGAAGTGTAAAGTTTAATATGGGACGGTCCAAAAAGGAAAGTGTAAAGTTAATTAAGGACCGGAGGGAGTATCTATTTATTAATGGGGGGGCAAACAAAGAATTATTTGTTCTAAAAAACAGTAAGAACGATTTAGAGCCACATGGACTTTACCAAATTCGGTATAAGACAATCATATTGGGGTTACATTTCGGACCAAAATTGAAACTGGGTAGCCGGGTATTAGGTCAAACCACCCGGGCTAGTCCGGTTCTTTATACAAAGGTCATATGTGCACAGGTAATGAAGTTTGAATACCATACTACATCATGAGTTTCACTCGAATAAACTGCAAGAACAAGTGCTAAGGGTTTAACAAAGTGAGATAGACAAGTAGGAATGGATTCGGGCCGGGCCGCCGGTTTGTAAGTGATGGGCCCGGGACCGGCCCGAGGTCTGGACGGTTCCGGTTCGGGCCGGGCCACCTGCCGGGCCGGGCCGGTTAAATCCAATTTTTTTTAAAAATAATTTATACTTTATAGTTTTATACAAGTATTAAAAACAAACTTCAAGTGCATTTATTTGAAATGAAATAGGAACTACATTTGACAAGTTACAATTGAGAATTGTAGGTAAAATTAAAACATGAAATACTAATAAATCAGAATCTCCGTAATAGGTAGAGCCACCCTCGGTTGTAGATTCATCCATACAGTGTTGGGATGGGGTGATGTCAATTTCTTGAGTTCTACGGGCCGCCTTCAACCAATCGTGGTAGCATATCAGCATCTCAAGAGATTCTGCGCTCAACCTCGTTCTACATTGCGTTAGGACATTGCCGGCTGAACTAAATTCTTGTTCCACGGCAACTGTTGAAACCGGCATTGATAGCACTTGCTTAGCCATCTTTGCTAAAACCGAGAACATTCTTTCTTTTCCCTTCCGCCAGTTTAGAACGTCAAAATCATCATCTTCTTCAAAATCAACATCATAAGTTAAATACAAAGAAAGTAGCATAATTATAATTCAAATATTCTTCTAAAGAACCAAGTCTAAAACGAGGATCGAGAACAAATGCAATACCATAAATATGCGGAATATGTGAATAATATTTTAAAAATTTTTCCTTCATAAAACTAGCAAAATAACTCACATAATCAGCATTCTCAAAATTTGAAAAAAGCACCGGCGAGATTAAACAATTCGTGTGTAAACTAATTAACAAATCAAGTAATGTTAATACAAAATTAAACAAGTGTAAATAATAGAATGATTTCGTACCTGTTTCGGTCTTTCGGATGGGAGTAATAGAATGACTTCGAATTAATTAGATATAATTCCAACTGTATTAATAGATATAATAAATGTATAAGTAATATATAATTAGATAAGAAATATAAGTAATATAATGTATGTATTTATAAGCAGATAATTAATATAAAGTAGATATATAAATATAATATAGGAAAAATTGAATGTAATAATCCCAACTATTGCCGGTCCGCTAACAATAATCCCAACTATTGATTATTTTTGTATAATCCGAACTATATGGACCGTCCGCCAATAATGGTCCATGACCGCATATTACATGCTCTGACAAGTGAACTTTTAATAGAAATTAAGCGTAAAAATTAAAATTTGGAATTATTTAATTTATAGGGATTACCTGCTATATCTCTTTAGAAACTATAGAAATTTATTTATCTTTGGTCATGTCGGACCATTATTGGCGGAAGGTCTATAAAGTTGGGATTATTCTGAGCGGACCGCCAATAGTTGGGATTATTACAATCAATTTTTCCTATAATATATTGGAGAATAAGAGAATTTGAGAAGATGAAGATAATTAGGGAGTAGAGAGTTAAGAGTAGGATTTAGGAAGAGTTGGAGAAGAGATATGGAAAAATGTTTAAGATTATGAGTATTTATAGAGTTTTTTTACCCTACCCCCACCCCCCAAACCTCTTGGACCCCCCTGCAGCCCACCCAACGGCTATATAGCCGTTTGGGTTGTCCCCAACCCACCCCCAACGGTCATTTGGCCCAAATAAAAAAAAAATTAAATAGAGTCGTTGTGACCCGGGCCCGGGCCCGACCCGGCCAGACCGGGTCACGTTTTATAGGAACCGAGCCCGCAACCGCTTAACCCACCGGTTCGGGTCTACTCCCGATCCCGGACCGTCCGATCGGGCCCATTCCGGACCCGCACAGTAGCGAGCCGGGCCGGGTCACAGGCTGGGTGGCCCAAACCGAGTCCACCACTATAGACAAGTAGTACCTGAGTGACATGAGGCATGACAATTTAGTACGGAGTAATTCTCAAAGATACTTTTCTTAGCCTTCACGATTCATTTTTTATTTTCTAATTGCGAGTAATCATTTTTCATGGTGACTTTTATGCTTCTGAAACTACAGAAAAAATAACGCAGTTCTTTTTATAAAATTCATACCCATTTACAAAAATACATAAGGAGTCTTTCTCACAAAAATTCACATCATTCAAAAAACCAGACCAGGAAACACCCCGGCCGCGTGATCGCATCACAGGTCGACTCAGACCTGATCCGATCAACCCGGTCAACACCATAAAACCTGTTAATCATATAATAATAATAAATATATAATTGTATACAAAATAAAAATAAAAATGAGTTATTTCATAATAATCAACTAGAGATAATACTTACTAAACATTTAAAAGTTAAAATATTCTCATAATATTTCAAAGACCATTTTGATCTTATTAAAATATATAATGATACTCTGTATTTGTTATATTTATTGTACATTTATCATATAATTTGACATGTTTTTTGTTCTTAAACAAATAAGAAATACGGAGTATATAAATATATTGCACATTTTTTTTTCTTTTTAGAGTATTGAAATTGGAGTTTTATTGGCTAAAAATGCTTCAAATTCTAAAAAATAATTTTTTTGTGAAAAAACAATGAATATTGGGGTTTTACGGATTTGTCAGGCTCTTCGGGTCCAGGTCTGGACCAGAGTTTTCCGTATCGGCCGGATTTTCCGGTTTTTGACCACTTCTGGATTTGTAATTAATCGAATTGGATTTTGGTCTGGGTTTCGTGTTGACCCGGCTCGTTTGGGTCAATATTTCAAAGATAGCTGGATAGTAATAAAAATAATACTCCGTAGTACATATTTAAAAAATGTGACCTTTTTATATTTGGTCCAGCCCAGGTGGTCGCCGACTCACTCTCCCTTACGGGAGGTCTCAGGTTCAAAACTCAATGGAGTGAATTTCAGCCTATATTACTTCAGACTCACCCAACCCCCTCCCCAGACGCTCCTTGGAGTAAAAAAATGAGAGGGCATGCTTGCGCTCAGAGTACAAGTATTTATTAAATTTACATTTTCAAAAATCATATTTTATCGGATGCAACTCCTCTCAATTTCTTTCTCTCCATTTCTCTCTATTTCCTTTTCACTTCCTATCTATCTCTACATTTTTCTCTATCCTATTCACCAACATACCACACTCTTAATTATCTCCTCTCTATCTCTCTCATAATGGAACTCTCCGGTTAATGGAGATAATCCAAATTCTGTTTTATCATATTAAGTCACAAAACTTAATATTAAATATGGTAAAAATACAATGTATAAAATTATTAATAAAAATTAATTGCGTTGATTAGTAATTATATTTGTAATTATTTGTAAATTTGAATTTGTACTCTGGCTATAGGGCGTCATGGATAGGGATGGCAACGGGGCGGATCGGGGACGGGTACACATAAAACCGAAACCGCCCCGTTAGATAAATGTCTGCCCCAAAACCGCCCCATTACCCATTCGGGTAATTTTTATTTGAACCGTAACCGCCCCAACGGGGAATCGGTTTATCCACGGGTACCCGTTTGCCTAAATGATACCAAATAATCAATTTCTAACCCTACTTGTTAATGTAAACATCCTTCGTAGTAAATTATATATTAAAAGACCATATAATATACAAAAGTAAATGTTCAAGCAATCAAGCAGTTTTAGTCCTAAATTCATTAATATGACAAGCACTCAATATCTCTCATAACATAATAAAAAAAGTAGTAAAAAGAAGAAAAAAAGGAACTGGGTCGAATCCTTGATAATGAGAAAGATAGAAACCACCGGCGGTAGAGCCGAACTGCAGGCCTTGCATCGTTCCATCTAGAAAGATCGAAGAGAGCTGTTCTCACTATTAAGAAGCGGAGCCCTGAACCATAAATCCGTAATACACTGAGTTATGGATGTTAGGGTTTTTGAAGTGGACCTCTGCTATTGTAGTCTTTATATAGTTATATGACATATACGATTTAGTGTACACAATTTAGCATATATACTTATTATTCTTATATATATATAAAGTTATATTTTATTAATAATGTTATGGGTCGAGTAACGGTGCGGATACCCGCACTATTAGTGAACGGGGCGGTTTCGGGGCGGATAACGAGGCGGATTAGTATAGAACCATAACCGCACCATTATCCATTTAAAAAAATCGGGTATTCACCGCCCCGTACCCGTTCCCCAGTCAAACCGGTTTTCCCCAGTTTGACTAAATCGGTTCGGTGCGGGTATCAAACAGATCGGTCGAAATTGCCATCTCTAGTCATGGAGGTATTTTTCAAATAAGTTCAACTAAAAGTCCGTTTGGTAACCATCTTTTTAGACTTATCAACCCAATCAATAAACTTATTCATCAAACACGTAACTTTTGATTTCGTGCGCTAAATTGTGTAATAATAAGAAAAATTAAGGTTGAAGTTATTTTTCTAGTTGTACACTTGTACTGGCTAAAGTTACTACGGAATCATTTTACCTATTTTTTCATATTATTTTCTTGGTTTTATTAATAAAATAAAGAGCTTTTGTCATTTTCGTTCCTTTGACTATTGTGTCATTGACATTTTTTACACTCGACTTTTAATTTTTCAAATTTTAGTGCTCGATTATTGTGTTAGGAAAACTTTTAGTCATGACTTAAAGGTTTCCCGCATTTACTCTCTGAGACAATAAATGGAGGACTAAAAATGTCATTATTATAATAGATGAAGGATCAAGAGTGTTACTTTTATAAAGATCACAAGACTAAATATGGAAATTATCAGTACAAAATGTCTCTAGTGCAATAGTTGAGTATTAAAAGTGAAAAAATCAAAGTTGAGTATAAAAGTGTGAATAACATAATAATCAAAGGAATAAAAGTGACAAAAACTCATAAGATTTTCAATATCTTTTTCCCATAAATCTAAATCTGTTGAATTAGTCGATCCAAACACTTCAATCGTAAATTTCAACCCAGTCATCCAATACAGCCATTTTGATATTACCTGTCTCTAAGTTGTATTGATCTTCCAGCAGAATCCTGTCATCCACAAGAGTTTGTTTTCAAACAGGATGAAAGAAAGAAACTTTTATCCTCGTTCACCATAGTTTTTTTCTTCTAATAATATATACGACACAATATAGTGAATATACAAACAGTATAGCCTAGAATAAACATTAGAATTGAAGAGAATCATCGTTGTTCGGCCTCAACCTCCATGAGATCTACCCACAAGCGATGACAGAGGAGAATTTGCTGGAGAAGAGAGGCAAGAAGCAGCCGATGAATATGATGTTCTTACAGCATTTGCAGAAGAGGACGGAGAGCAGCAGGAAGAAGAACACGAAGGAGGAGAGATCAGTCCAACGAGCAAATCCATAAATGCTCTGACTATAACCCCATGGTTCATCTTCGAATTCATCTTCAAATACCAGCCCAGAAGCTCCTGCAATGAATCCCAATCGTTGATTCCGCTGCTCACCACCATTTCCGCCATTGATTTCTTGAAGTCAAGGTATGGGTCGTCGGAATCCATGGATACCATCACACTCTCTTCGAACGGAGGACCCACATCTCCCACATCTTTCTCCTCTTCTCTCTGTTTTTTAACATTTTCTTGATTTTCCGGCAGGGGTTCCGGCTTGGCTATGGAGGAGCTGGTGCCGCCGCGGTCGAAGAACAGACGGTCCGACCTCACTCCGGTGATGATGATCTGCTCGTCGTCAGACTCCGTCGAGAAGCTAGCGGATTCTGAGGTGCTGTTGGTGAACCATGTCTCCGGCGTCTCGACGCCGTCGGAGCGGTCGAGGTAGACGGAGTTGACGGTCTTGAACATGGCGTCTCCGCCGGAGACGGCGGCGTTGGAGCGAAAAGACAGAGTCTTTGCGTTGGTGCAGGAATTCCATTGCCAGGAATTGAGATTCTCTTCTCTTTCTCTGTTCTTGTTGAAAACGGAAGGGAGTATATGGAGCTTCATCATCTTTTTCTTGGCCATCGGAGATGGAGAATTTCCGGCCGAATTAAAAAATGATTCTTTAAGGGCCTGTTTGGTTTGAGAGAAGTATTTGCTTCGATGAGATTTTCTTGTTGGTTGGTTTGGAAGGAGCTGAGCTAGGATGATTGTATTAATGGTGATCAGATAGAATGGCAGGTGGGAGGGGTGTTATAAAGCAGAGGCGGTGAAGTGGAAGTGGAACCAAACAAAATTTTAAAGAGAAATTATTTATTATTGCCAAAAAAAGGGAAATTATTTATTGACTTAAGTTTGTGTAGTGTACGGAACTATATTTAATGATGTGAACTATTAGGAAGAATAATAAAGTAATTAATTAAGACAAATTCGGTTAACAACCTGACCGAATTTTAGTCTATTGGTCAGTGGAGTAACTAGAGGTTGGGTTAATGGTTCACCCATCAACCTTAAGGCCCTATAGGCGAACATCCCCAACGCCCAAGCTAGTTGGGAGGACTTTCCCCCACCTGACGAACGTCCACGAACATAGCCAACTGAGGTGCCTTCTCCCTATTGTGGTGAGGTTCGTCCCCTACAGAATCAACCCAACATCATACAGGCCGCCAAGGCCCAATGAACATATGTTAGGGGACGCATCTACCCAAGGGCGGCGAGGCAACTTGGTCCGGAAATGTTGCAAGACGCTCGAGACTTTGAACTTGGGGCCAGCAGAACCCATGAGGCAAGCTCATGGAGATGCTCGTCCCCACCCTTAGGCGGTAAACCTAGATTCTGGCGGGAAACACATTTAATACAGAAGATTTGGTGGTTGGGATCCTAGCCATGCACAGCCTACCACATCAGCATGTCTAACCACCCATTGGTGGTATAAATAGTATTCCCTCCATCTCACAAAACATGACCAAAATTGATTGGCACGTAGATTAATAAAGTAAAAACTGGGTGGTTGATATTTGTGTAGAGGAAAGAGAAATAACTTTAGTCACATATTCCTTACTTTAAAGGGAAATGACAAAGTTTTTTGGAACGACCAAAAAAAGAAATTTGACCAAGTTTTAAGGGACGGAAGGAGAAGCATTTATTTCATTGTAAATGATTGACAACTTAATTAGCACCCTAACATTATAGCAATTGTAAGGGAAAAAGGGCAAATATGCCCACGTACTAACAAAAAAGATCAAATAAGTTCTTATATAGGAGGCTCTGTCCGGCCGTTCCCATTTGGGGTAGTTTCCGGTGGAATTTTTTTATGATATATTTTGAGAATCTTATTCATTAAGTCTAGTTTACTCATACCAAATTTCAGCTAACAATTCAATTGGGAAGGCATTCAAATAAATTCTTGAAGATAACTGCGCTTTTAACTGCGGAGTTATCTTCAAGAATTCATTTGAATGTCTTTCCGATTGAAGTTTTACATGAAATTTGGTATGAGTACACTAGACTTAATGGATAATATTCTCAAAAAATTACATCAAAAAATTCCACCGGGAACCTCCCCAAATAACGACGGACGGACATAGCCTCCTATATAAGGGCTTATTTGACTTTTTTTGGTTAGTACGTGGGCTTATTTGCCCCTTTTCTCCAATTGTAATCAACTCATAGCATAGCATTGTACGAACAGCCTCAGAGCTTTGTAACGATTGCATCGTATTGAGATTCTTTATTGAACCTCGTCTTGCTTGTTTAGTCATCTAATCACCAAACGTCCACTCGAAATCCTTAGGTTCGTGTTGGGCCTACCGGTTGAAGGAATAAACCTTAACACATTGATAATATTTCAGTTTGGAAGCTAGCCAACTTTTGAAATTTAAGAAAGAAATTTACAAAAGTGAATTACTCATAATACGGATAAATATATGATTAATTCTAATAATAGAATAAAATAGTTAAAGAAGTAAGAAAATGATCTTATTTTGAGAAGATGGTATTCCCATTAGAGGAATTGTATTATGTATAGATAATTTAGATATTTAAAAATGTGTAAAGGTTTAACAGAGATATCTTGTGAGACTCAAGGTGAGACAACCGTGAAAGAAGACATTTCCACTTTTTCTTTTTCTTTTTCTAAAAAGTATCATGGGAACATTAGCTACAATCGTGTAAAGGCAATTTGGTTAGATGCAAAGCGTACTAGCTGAAGTATCTGTATATACGAAGTATGTAGTAAAATCGTTGGGTATTGGATGAATTGATTGAATATTTTGAATTATAGAAAAAATATTTTAGAACATATTTTATTAATTAATACCATAAAGAGAGAAAATTACAATAAAAATTAAATTTATTACCATCATCATCAATTTCATTATTTTCATAAGAAGCCTTCAATTTACATTTTTTCCCATTATTTAAGAGTCTTGTGCACCAGTGCACCACGTCCATGAAAATAGAAATAATCTGAATATACAATACTAAAATAAAGATAAGGGATAAAATGTGACATCTTGATCTTATACACTAGTCTATATACACACGCATATACATATATATTGATGGACTATATGGGTCTGGACCCCAGGGCCCACATACTCAGGAGAACAGAAGGTACCACGATCACCTGGTGGGACCCTCGTCTGTCAGATGACCCCCATCGGCCAGAAAGAAGTCTACTCAGAATATGACTCAGAAGCTAGGAGAGCCGGGAGACCTCGTCGGCCGGGTCTTCGTCGGTCATGCCCTCGTCGGCCTTACCTACGTCGGCCAGAAATAGCCTCCAGAACAGAATTTTGTACTTAATCATTTCTATACACTTTGTATCCGGCCCATTAGTGGCCCTATTGTAAATGGGCTTCCCAAGCCCAAGACTTGGGAGTCCAGCCCTAATTTTCTCTATAAATACTCCCCTTGGGAGTAGTTATATGGGTTAAAAAATCATTTGTTGCAAAGAGTCATTGCACTTCTCTCTCTAGCTCTCCCTTCTCTCTAGATATATAATCTATCATTTGGTGCTCTCGTTGAGAGCTAGAACAATCAAGTTAGCCTCCTTCGTCGCTACCAAGCACATCTAACTGACAATGTGAGAACTAAGTCAAACCGCAACCTCCTCGGCAAGGCCATCCCTGAGGCACAAGAGAACCAAGAGCACGAGGAGGATGCTACGGCCGACAAGGCCGCCGAGGGGGATGTCTTCCAGGAAGCCATAAACCTCGCAGGTGACCTACGCAGCAAGCTCAACGGCGGCACCCCAGACGCCTGCATTGGCTTGGACAAGAAGCGCGTGAAAAAAGGCGACAACGCCTCGGCGCAACCGGCCTCTCCTGCTGGGCACCAAGCTACGGATACCACCACTCCTCGGACAAAAGCACAGAATGGGAGCCACATCAGCCAAATAAAGCAAACAGCACCCTCACCGACTACCCGGAGG